>CASHSZ010000020.1:0-91602 GCA_949358305.1 Strigamia acuminata | reverse complement strand
GAGAGAGAGAGAGAGAGAGAGAGAGAGAGAGAGAGAGAGAGAGAGAGAGAGAGAGAGAGAGAGAGAGAGAGAGAGAGAGAGAGAGAGAGAGAGAGAGAGAGGGAGGTGGGCGTGGTCCATTGACCGAGAAATCACACAAAGCATCAAACTTACTTACCAACGAACACGAGGTGGCAGTGAGGATCAGACGGAAGATGAAACGCGCGCGTTTGATATAAGCTGCCGAACCAAAGTGTGTGTATGTCGTGAGCGGCTGATGTGACATCTGGTGGCAGTCCGAGAACGATTTAAGTTTGAACTATGGAGCGTCGGCAAATGAACGGGTCTCTCTCGTTGGCAATCCTCGTTGTTCCGACGAATCCTGCTATCGCCGTCTTTGTGGTCCTCGTCACGGTCGTCGTTTTTATTTAACTCGAAACGAACGTTAATACTAAGTTTCCAATGTGCGTAGACGCGCGTGATTCGCGCGTGATTTGCGCGTTTTCCACATGTGGTGCCCCCGTCACGCGTGAATACAAAACGTCGACCCAATAAATTCCGAAATTGGGCTAATCTTGTTTTATTCGCCCATGTGCGCTTACCCATATATTTTGTTTTTCAGTTTGTGGAAAAGTTCATTGCCTGTGGTTTTCGGCGCGTACATGGCAAACGCGGGAAAATTTGCGGTGGTAGCGCGCTTTGGTGGCAATAAAAAAAAAAAACACCATAATGTTAAAAATGGAAATCCCGTGCAGAAGCTTATTTTTGAACAAATTGTTTGGGGCTGCCGGTGCTTGTCGGCGCCAGCTGCCCCGTATTCTGTACAGAGAGACGTTCAAAAGAACATCTATTAACTCATACAGTAGAAAAACCACAGAAGTGAGTAAAACAATCGCGGAAAACCAAAACCCTCCGGATTTCCGCGAGGGCCAGGATTGGTCTGGATTACTGGAATCACTCTCGAAGCCCGTCGAATGCGTTGATGGAGATTCGCACCAACTACGACAGCGCGTGGCAACCGGAAGGTGAAATTAAAATATAAAACGGCGGATATTTTACAAAACTTTTGTATCGGTCGTTTGGTACAAAGATAATGTGATTAACTATTGGAATACGAACCGCGAAACCGATACCACGATCCGAAATTTAAACTTTAATCGTCCACCCATTGTCGATCGCCAGACATCTATAAGCGATAGGTGCGCCCTTTTCATTTTCGTGTCGCTCCCCCAGAGTTTGTGGGTCTAACCTGACCTAATCTTACCCAATTCGAATCTGAATTTGAATCTAAATTTTGCGTTTTTATTATCGTTTCAATATTATACGAGTTTCTTTTTATTAAACAATTACATTTTCAATTCTCGTTGGTAGTTAATTGCGCCCTGGTGCGTTGCCATAAACACCGGACACTTTGTGGACATATATCCACGTTGACGGACATCAGCATCGCATCACACGCATTATCGCGCGCGCGAACGCGCTCGTGCGAGTATGTACGCCGTCGGGGACTTCGCTTCGCGGTCGCGCATCGACGTCGAAACATGCCGTATCGGTGTGCGGACGTTTTCTATGCCCACAACGAACCGAATCTGTCGGACGCGAGTAGAATGCGCGTCACGAGGTCTAGACTAACGGATGAGTGTCGATGTGGGAGCTTATTTTTGGGACGAGTCGTCGGGGTTGCCGCCGCCTTCGCCACCGCTCAACGAGCCCAACTGTCACTATTCGTCGGGATGGATGCGTTTTGTTCCCGACTTATTTATCTATTTATTAATTTTTTTCTTTTTTTTTTGACCGGCCCGAAGGCCAGTCTGAGACCGAGAGGCAGGCGGGAGACGCGTATCGCCGTTGGATCCAACAGCATCATAGAGTGCAAAGAGTTAACCGCTGACCTCGAAAGGAAACTAGCAAACAAGCTGTACGATCGATTGGTCTAAAAAGGCTCACAAAACCCATCGAGTGCAGTGATATAAACTCGCGTCGACTACGTTGGTGCAGCGTGTATTGCGAGATGAAATTTAAATCGTAAACCAATTGAGACGTTCACGATCTTGTTTCACGCAACATCTACCACGAAAATCTAATTAATGACTGGATCACATGACACAAAATTAATTCTACGACCGGGAAATCGATTTCTATTTTTTAAAGACTTTTATTTAACTCGGCGCGAGATTCTACCTACAAACGATAAACGCATCCTTTTTATTTTCTTGTTGTCGTCTCGAGAGTCTGTGGATCTACAACCTGGCCTAATCTGACCTAATTCAAATCTAAATTTGAATCTGAATTTTGCGTTTTCTTTATTGTTTCAACATTATACGAGTTTCCTTTTGTTAAACAATTATGTTTTGAATTTTCGTAAGTGGTTGGTTAATTGCGTCCCGGTGCGTTGCCATAAACACAAAGCACTCTGCGGACATTTATCCACGTTGCCGGACATTATTATCGACGCCCGCGTCGAAAGACCGTGTCGAGCTCATCGGCATCGCATCACACGCAATATCGCGCGCGCGAACGCGCTTGTGCGAGTATGTACGTCGTCGGGGACTCGGCTTCGCGGTCGCGCATCGACGTCGAAACATGCCGTATCGGTGTGCGGATGTTTTCTATGCCCACAACGAACCGAATCTGTCGGACGCGAGTAGAATGCACGTCAAGAGGTTTAGACTAACGGATGAGTGTCGATGTGGGAGCTTATTTTTGGGACGAGTCGTCGGGGTTGCCGCTGCCACCACCGCCACCGTCCAGCGACCCCAACCGCCTTTATTCGCCGACTCGTTTATTTATTTATTTATTTATTTATTTGTTTATTTTTTTTGACCGGCCCGAAGGCCAGTCTGAGACCGAGAGAGCGAGGAAGGCGTTCAAGAAGGACGCCTACAGCCACTGGAAGCGAGAACCCGGCTACCACGCCGCCCGGCGGGTACTGAGCCGCTCGACCGAGCGGCGGGCCCGAGTTCCGCTGGCGATCTGAAAGTGTTGGCAAAACCCATCGAACGTGTTGAGGAAGACTCCGATCGACTGGGACGGCGCGAGACCCCCGGGAGATGGAAATAAAATACGAAACAACGGATTCCCTACAAATTTTTTTTCCCGGTAAATTACGACGAAGATAATCTAATTAACGGTTAAAGTACGAACCGCAGAGTCGGTGCCACGACCGGAGAATTAAAACTTTAATCGTCTTTCTTTTTCGGGTGATATTTTTTTTATCCCGTATCGATCGCTACATCGGACACGGGTAGAATGCACGCGACCGCGCGCACATTTAAATAAACGAACGGGTGCCGATACGAGAGCTTATTTTTTGGGACGAGTCGTCGGGGTTGCCGTCGCCGCCGTCGCTCAACGACCCCAGCCGCATCTATTCGCCGGGAAGGATACGTTCTATTTTCGGATTTATTTATTTATTTATTTATTTTGACCGGCCCGAAGGCCAGTCTGAGAGACACGGGATGAACGCGCACAAATGCCACATCATCGACCGGACGCTGAAGCATCGACCGTTTACTCGGTCGAGGAAATTTTAAACTATATAACCATCGACCGGTCAGTTGGGGAGGCGCGCCCGGTACTATACGAGACGGTCCGCCCCGATCTGAAAACGCTCGCCGAACCCGCAGAACGCGTTCGGTGAGACTCGCGTCGACTACGACGACGCGAGACTCCCGGAAAGTGAAAATAAAATACGAAACGATTGATTTTCTGTAAAAATTTTATTATGACGAGTTGCGACGAAGATAACCTAATTAATGACTGGAGCACACGGCGCGAAATTAATCCTATGATCGGGAAATGCATTTATATTTTTTAAAGACTCTGGTTTGACCAGGCACGAACGTTTATGTACGAGATCCAACGTCCGATCACGTGACATGTGATATATTTCGCAAAACCACCACGCCGTTTCTCCAAATTAGGTTTTCACGAAACTCGATTCTATTTTTACCCACGTGGTCACGTGCCCTTCCCGATATCAAAATCGCGTTTTAGCGAAACCCGAAGTTTCGTTTTTAATCGGCTGTTTTTGTTGGACACGAAGAAGCGTTATAGCGCGATCGCGCTAAGCGAGATTTGTAAAGTTGAGGATGCGTTACAACGCGTTTTCAAAAAACGGTTTGCCAAGAATGATAAAACACGCGCGATCGTGCGGATTGTACGAATAGGTGAAATCCGCAGAATCCGCCACGAGACTGCGAACAGGGGGTCAAGGTATAGGCCGCCGTAATGTTAAATATAGGGTCCCTTTCGCACTCCGCGAAATCCGCATGCGCGCCATAGGGTTAGTAGAAGGCTCCAATGTAAGTTTTAGAAACATCCAACCAATGATTTGGGAGAATAGACTTTTGATCTCATCACAGTTGACTTAGCACAAACACCACAAGACCAATGTCTCTGAATGTTCAGAAATAGTGTTTAAACCTTAGTAGAAGGCTCCAATGTAAGTTTTAGAAACATCCAACCAATGATTTGGGAGAATAAACTTTTGATCTCATCACAGTTGACTTAGCACAAACACCACAAGACCAATGTCTCTGAATGTTCAGAAATAGTGTTTAAACCTTAGTAGAAGGCTCCAATGTAAGTTTTAGAAACATCCAACCAATGATTTGGGAGAATAGACTTTTGATCTCATCACAGTTGACTTAGCACAAACACCACAAGTCCAATGTCTCTGAATGTTTAGAAATAGTTTTTAAACCTTAGTAGAAGCCTTCAATATAAGTTTTAGCAACACCCAAGCAATAAATTTTGAAAAAAAAATTTTGAGCATATTTCACATCGCAGTTGACTTAGCACAAACACCACAAGACCAATGTCTCTGAATGTTTAGAAATAGTGTTTAAACCTTAGTAGAAGGCTCCAATGTAAGTTTTAGAAACATCCAACCGATGATTTGGGAGAATAGACTTTTGATCTCATCACAGTTGACTTAGCACAAACACCACAAGACCAATGTCTCTGAATGTTCAGAAATAGTGTTTAAACTTTAGTAGAAGGCTCCAATGTAAGTTTTAGAAACATTCAACCGATGATTTGGGAGAATAGACTTTTGATCTCATCACAGTTGACTTAGCACAAACACCACAAGACCAATGTCTTTGAATGTTCAGAAATAGTGTTTAAACCTTAGTAGAAGGCTCCAATGTAAGTTTTAGAAACATCCAACCAATGATTTGGGAGAATAGACTTTTGATCTCATCACAGTTGACTTAGCACAAACACCACAAGACCAATGTCTCTGAATGTTCAGAAATAGTGTTTAAACCTTAGTAGAAGGCTCTAATGTAAGTTTTAGAAACATCCAACCAATGATTTGGGAGAATAGACTTTTGATCTCATCACAGTTGACTTAGCACAAACACCACAAGACCAATGTCTCTGAATGTTCAGAAATAGTGTTTAAACCTTAGTAGAAGGCTCCAATGTAAGTTTTAGAAACATCCAACCGATGATTTGGGAGAATAAACTTTTGATCTCATCACAGTTGACTTAGCACAAACACCACAAGACCAATGTCTCTGAATGTTCAGAAATAGTGTTTAAACCTTAGTAGAAGGCTCCAATGTAAGTTTTAGAAACATCCAACCAATGATTTGGGAGAATAGACTTTTGATCTCATCACAGTTGACTTAGCACAAACACCACAAGACCAATGTCTCTGAATGTTCAGAAATAGTGTTTAAACCTTAGTAGAAGGCTCCAATGTAAGTTTTAGAAACATCCAACCGATGATTTGGGAGAATAAACTTTTGATCTCATCACAGTTGACTTAGCACAAACACCACAAGACCAATGTCTCTGAATGTTCAGAAATAGTGTTTAAACCTTAGTAGAAGGCTCCAATGTAAGTTTTAGAAACATCCAACCAATGATTTGGGAGAATAGACTTTTGATCTCATCACAGTTGACTTAGCACAAACACCACAAGTCCAATGTCTCTGAATGTTTAGAAATAGTTTTTAAACCTTAGTAGAAGCCTTCAATATAAGTTTTAGCAACACCCAAGCAATAAATTTTGAAAAAAAAATTTTGAGCATATTTCACATCGCAGTTGACTTAGCACAAACACCACAAGACCAATGTCTCTGAATGTTTAGAAATAGTGTTTAAACCTTAGTAGAAGGCTCCAATGTAAGTTTTAGAAACATCCAACCGATGATTTGGGAGAATAGACTTTTGATCTCATCACAGTTGACTTAGCACAAACACCACAAGACCAATGTCTCTGAATGTTCAGAAATAGTGTTTAAACCTTAGTAGAAGGCTCCAATGTAAGTTTTAGAAACATCCAACCAATGATTTGGGAGAATAGACTTTTGATCTCATCACAGTTGACTTAGCACAAACACCACAAGACCAATGTCTCTGAATGTTCAGAAATAGTGTTTAAACTTTAGTAGAAGGCTCCAATGTAAGTTTTAGAAACATTCAACCGATGATTTGGGAGAATAGACTTTTGATCTCATCACAGTTGACTTAGCACAAACACCACAAGACCAATGTCTCTGAATGTTCAGAAATAGTGTTTAAACCTTAGTAGAAGGCTCCAATGTAAGTTTTAGAAACATCCAACCAATGATTTGGGAGAATAGACTTTTGATCTCATCACAGTTGACTTAGCACAAACACCACAAGACCAATGTCTCTGAATGTTCAGAAATAGTGTTTAAACTTTAGTAGAAGGCTCCAATGTAAGTTTTAGAAACATTCAACCGATGATTTGGGAGAATAGACTTTTGATCTCATCACAGTTGACTTAGCACAAACACCACAAGACCAATGTCTTTGAATGTTCAGAAATAGTGTTTAAACCTTAGTAGAAGGCTCCAATGTAAGTTTTAGAAACATCCAACCAATGATTTGGGAGAATAGACTTTTGATCTCATCACAGTTGACTTAGCACAAACACCACAAGACCAATGTCTCTGAATGTTCAGAAATAGTGTTTAAACCTTAGTAGAAGGCTCCAATGTAAGTTTTAGAAACATCCAACCGATGATTTGGGAGAATAAACTTTTGATCTCATCACAGTTGACTTAGCACAAACACCACAAGACCAATGTCTCTGAATGTTCAGAAATAGTGTTTAAACCTTAGTAGAAGGCTCCAATGTAAGTTTTAGAAACATCCAACCAATGATTTGGGAGAATAGACTTTTGATCTCATCACAGTTGACTTAGCACAAACACCACAAGTCCAATGTCTCTGAATGTTTAGAAATAGTTTTTAAACCTTAGTAGAAGCCTTCAATATAAGTTTTAGCAACACCCAAGCAATAAATTTTGAAAAAAAAATTTTGAGCATATTTCACATCGCAGTTGACTTAGCACAAACACCACAAGACCAATGTCTCTGAATGTTTAGAAATAGTGTTTAAACCTTAGTAGAAGGCTCCAATGTAAGTTTTAGAAACATCCAACCGATGATTTGGGAGAATAGACTTTTGATCTCATCACAGTTGACTTAGCACAAACACCACAAGACCAATGTCTCTGAATGTTCAGAAATAGTGTTTAAACCTTAGTAGAAGGCTCCAATGTAAGTTTTAGAAACATCCAACCAATGATTTGGGAGAATAGACTTTTGATCTCATCACAGTTGACTTAGCACAAACACCACAAGACCAATGTCTCTGAATGTTCAGAAATAGTGTTTAAACTTTAGTAGAAGGCTCCAATGTAAGTTTTAGAAACATTCAACCGATGATTTGGGAGAATAGACTTTTGATCTCATCACAGTTGACTTAGCACAAACACCACAAGACCAATGTCTCTGAATGTTCAGAAATAGTGTTTAAACCTTAGTAGAAGGCTCCAATGTAAGTTTTAGAAACATCCAACCAATGATTTGGGAGAATAGACTTTTGATCTCATCACAGTTGACTTAGCACAAACACCACAAGACCAATGTCTCTGAATGTTCAGAAATAGTGTTTAAACTTTAGTAGAAGGCTCCAATGTAAGTTTTAGAAACATTCAACCGATGATTTGGGAGAATAGACTTTTGATCTCATCACAGTTGACTTAGCACAAACACCACAAGACCAATGTCTTTGAATGTTCAGAAATAGTGTTTAAACCTTAGTAGAAGGCTCCAATGTAAGTTTTAGAAACATCCAACCAATGATTTGGGAGAATAGACTTTTGATCTCATCACAGTTGACTTAGCACAAACACCACAAGACCAATGTCTCTGAATGTTCAGAAATAGTGTTTAAACCTTAGTAGAAGGCTCCAATGTAAGTTTTAGAAACATCCAACCAATGATTTGGGAGAATAGACTTTTGATCTCATCACAGTTGACTTAGCACAAACACCACAAGACCAATGTCTCTGAATGTTCAGAAATAGTGTTTAAACCTTAGTAGAAGGCTCCAATGTAAGTTTTAGAAACATCCAACCGATGATTTGGGAGAATAAACTTTTGATCTCATCACAGTTGACTTAGCACAAACACCACAAGACCAATGTCTCTGAATGTTCAGAAATAGTGTTTAAACCTTAGTAGAAGGCTCCAATGTAAGTTTTAGAAACATCCAACCAATGATTTGGGAGAATAGACTTTTGATCTCATCACAGTTGACTTAGCACAAACACCACAAGACCAATGTCTCTAAATGTTCAGAAATAGTGTTTAAACCTTAGTAGAAGGCTCCAATGTAAGTTTTAGAAACATCCAACCAATGATTTGGGAGAATAGACTTTTGATCTCATCACAGTTGACTTAGCACAAACACCACAAGACCAATGTCTCTGAATGTTCAGAAATAGTGTTTAAACCTTAGTAGAAGGCTCCAATGTAAGTTTTAGAAACATCCAACCGATGATTTGGGAGAATAGACTTTTGATCTCATCACAGTTGACTTAGCACAAACACCACAAGTCCAATGTCTCTGAATGTTCAGAAATAGTGTTTAAACCTTAGTAGAAGCCTTCAATATAAGTTTTAGCAACACCCAAGCAATAAATTTTGAAAAAAAAATTTTGAGCTTCTTTCACATCACAGTTGACTTAGCACAAACACCACAAGACCAATGTCTCTGAATGTTCAGAAATAGTGTTTAAACCTTAGTAGAAGGCTCCAATGTAAGTTTTAGAAACATCCAACCAATGATTTGGGAGAATAGACTTTTGATCTCATCACAGTTGACTTAGCACAAACACCACAAGACCAATGTCTCTGAATGTTCAGAAATAGTGTTTAAACCTTAGTAGAAGGCTCCAATGTAAGTTTTAGAAACATCCAACCGATGATTTGGGAGAATAGACTTTTGATCTCATCACAGTTGACTTAGCACAAACACCACAAGACCAATGTCTCTGAATGTTCAGAAATAGTGTTTAAACCTTAGTAGAAGGCTTCAATGTAAGTTTTAGAAACATCCAACCAATGATTTGGGAGAATAGACTTTTGATCTCATCACAGTTGACTTAGCACAAACACCACAAGACCAATGTCTCTGAATGTTCAGAAATAGTGTTTAAACCTTAGTAGAAGGCTCCAATGTAAGTTTTAGAAACATCCAACCAATGATTTGGGAGAATAGACTTTTGATCTCATCACAGTTGACTTAGCACAAACACCACAAGACCAATGTCTCTGAATGTTCAGAAATAGTGTTTAAACTTTAGTAGAAGGCTCCAATGTAAGTTTTAGAAACATTCAACCGATGATTTGGGAGAATAGACTTTTGATCTCATCACAGTTGACTTAGCACAAACACCACAAGACCAATGTCTTTGAATGTTCAGAAATAGTGTTTAAACCTTAGTAGAAGGCTCCAATGTAAGTTTTAGAAACATCCAACCAATGATTTGGGAGAATAGACTTTTGATCTCATCACAGTTGACTTAGCACAAACACCACAAGACCAATGTCTCTGAATGTTCAGAAATAGTGTTTAAACCTTAGTAGAAGGCTCCAATGTAAGTTTTAGAAACATCCAACCAATGATTTGGGAGAATAGACTTTTGATCTCATCACAGTTGACTTAGCACAAACACCACAAGACCAATGTCTCTGAATGTTCAGAAATAGTGTTTAAACCTTAGTAGAAGGCTCCAATGTAAGTTTTAGAAACATCCAACCGATGATTTGGGAGAATAAACTTTTGATCTCATCACAGTTGACTTAGCACAAACACCACAAGACCAATGTCTCTGAATGTTCAGAAATAGTGTTTAAACCTTAGTAGAAGGCTCCAATGTAAGTTTTAGAAACATCCAACCAATGATTTGGGAGAATAGACTTTTGATCTCATCACAGTTGACTTAGCACAAACACCACAAGACCAATGTCTCTAAATGTTCAGAAATAGTGTTTAAACCTTAGTAGAAGGCTCCAATGTAAGTTTTAGAAACATCCAACCAATGATTTGGGAGAATAGACTTTTGATCTCATCACAGTTGACTTAGCACAAACACCACAAGACCAATGTCTCTGAATGTTCAGAAATAGTGTTTAAACCTTAGTAGAAGGCTCCAATGTAAGTTTTAGAAACATCCAACCGATGATTTGGGAGAATAGACTTTTGATCTCATCACAGTTGACTTAGCACAAACACCACAAGTCCAATGTCTCTGAATGTTCAGAAATAGTGTTTAAACCTTAGTAGAAGCCTTCAATATAAGTTTTAGCAACACCCAAGCAATAAATTTTGAAAAAAAAATTTTGAGCTTCTTTCACATCACAGTTGACTTAGCACAAACACCACAAGACCAATGTCTCTGAATGTTCAGAAATAGTGTTTAAACCTTAGTAGAAGGCTCCAATGTAAGTTTTAGAAACATCCAACCAATGATTTGGGAGAATAGACTTTTGATCTCATCACAGTTGACTTAGCACAAACACCACAAGACCAATGTCTCTGAATGTTCAGAAATAGTGTTTAAACCTTAGTAGAAGGCTCCAATGTAAGTTTTAGAAACATCCAACCGATGATTTGGGAGAATAGACTTTTGATCTCATCACAGTTGACTTAGCACAAACACCACAAGACCAATGTCTCTGAATGTTCAGAAATAGTGTTTAAACCTTAGTAGAAGGCTTCAATGTAAGTTTTAGAAACATCCAACCAATGATTTGGGAGAATAGACTTTTGATCTCATCACAGTTGACTTAGCACAAACACCACAAGACCAATGTCTCTGAATGTTCAGAAATAGTGTTTAAACCTTAGTAGAAGGCTCCAATGTAAGTTTTAGAAACATCCAACCAATGATTTGGGAGAATAGACTTTTGATCTCATCACAGTTGACTTAGCACAAACACCACAAGACCAATGTCTCTGAATGTTCAGAAATAGTGTTTAAACCTTAGTAGAAGGCTCCAATGTAAGTTTTAGAAACATCCAACCAATGATTTGGGAGAATAAACTTTTGATCTCATCACAGTTGACTTAGCACAAACACCACAAGACCAATGTCTCTGAATGTTCAGAAATAGTGTTTAAACCTTAGTAGAAGGCTCCAATGTAAGTTTTAGAAACATCCAACCAATGATTTGGGAGAATAGACTTTTGATCTCATCACAGTTGACTTAGCACAAACACCACAAGTCCAATGTCTCTGAATGTTCAGAAATAGTGTTTAAACCTTAGTAGAAGGCTCCAATGTAAGTTTTAGAAACATCCAACCGATGATTTGGGAGAATAGACTTTTGATCTCATCACAGTTGACTTAGCACAAACACCACAAGACCAATGTCTCTGAATGTTCAGAAATAGTGTTTAAACTTTAGTAGAAGGCTCCAATGTAAGTTTTAGAAACATTCAACCGATGATTTGGGAGAATAGACTTTTGATCTCATCACAGTTGACTTAGCACAAACACCACAAGACCAATGTCTTTGAATGTTCAGAAATAGTGTTTAAACCTTAGTAGAAGGCTCCAATGTAAGTTTTAGAAACATCCAACCAATGATTTGGGAGAATAGACTTTTGATCTCATCACAGTTGACTTAGCACAAACACCACAAGACCAATGTCTCTGAATGTTCAGAAATAGTGTTTAAACCTTAGTAGAAGGCTCTAATGTAAGTTTTAGAAACATCCAACCAATGATTTGGGAGAATAGACTTTTGATCTCATCACAGTTGACTTAGCACAAACACCACAAGACCAATGTCTCTGAATGTTCAGAAATAGTGTTTAAACCTTAGTAGAAGGCTCCAATGTAAGTTTTAGAAACATCCAACCGATGATTTGGGAGAATAAACTTTTGATCTCATCACAGTTGACTTAGCACAAACACCACAAGACCAATGTCTCTGAATGTTCAGAAATAGTGTTTAAACCTTAGTAGAAGGCTCCAATGTAAGTTTTAGAAACATCCAACCAATGATTTGGGAGAATAGACTTTTGATCTCATCACAGTTGACTTAGCACAAACACCACAAGACCAATGTCTCTGAATGTTCAGAAATAGTGTTTAAACCTTAGTAGAAGGCTCCAATGTAAGTTTTAGAAACATCCAACCGATGATTTGGGAGAATAAACTTTTGATCTCATCACAGTTGACTTAGCACAAACACCACAAGACCAATGTCTCTGAATGTTCAGAAATAGTGTTTAAACCTTAGTAGAAGGCTCCAATGTAAGTTTTAGAAACATCCAACCAATGATTTGGGAGAATAGACTTTTGATCTCATCACAGTTGACTTAGCACAAACACCACAAGTCCAATGTCTCTGAATGTTTAGAAATAGTTTTTAAACCTTAGTAGAAGCCTTCAATATAAGTTTTAGCAACACCCAAGCAATAAATTTTGAAAAAAAAATTTTGAGCATATTTCACATCGCAGTTGACTTAGCACAAACACCACAAGACCAATGTCTCTGAATGTTTAGAAATAGTGTTTAAACCTTAGTAGAAGGCTCCAATGTAAGTTTTAGAAACATCCAACCGATGATTTGGGAGAATAGACTTTTGATCTCATCACAGTTGACTTAGCACAAACACCACAAGACCAATGTCTCTGAATGTTCAGAAATAGTGTTTAAACCTTAGTAGAAGGCTCCAATGTAAGTTTTAGAAACATCCAACCAATGATTTGGGAGAATAGACTTTTGATCTCATCACAGTTGACTTAGCACAAACACCACAAGACCAATGTCTCTGAATGTTCAGAAATAGTGTTTAAACTTTAGTAGAAGGCTCCAATGTAAGTTTTAGAAACATTCAACCGATGATTTGGGAGAATAGACTTTTGATCTCATCACAGTTGACTTAGCACAAACACCACAAGACCAATGTCTCTGAATGTTCAGAAATAGTGTTTAAACCTTAGTAGAAGGCTCCAATGTAAGTTTTAGAAACATCCAACCAATGATTTGGGAGAATAGACTTTTGATCTCATCACAGTTGACTTAGCACAAACACCACAAGACCAATGTCTCTGAATGTTCAGAAATAGTGTTTAAACTTTAGTAGAAGGCTCCAATGTAAGTTTTAGAAACATTCAACCGATGATTTGGGAGAATAGACTTTTGATCTCATCACAGTTGACTTAGCACAAACACCACAAGACCAATGTCTTTGAATGTTCAGAAATAGTGTTTAAACCTTAGTAGAAGGCTCCAATGTAAGTTTTAGAAACATCCAACCAATGATTTGGGAGAATAGACTTTTGATCTCATCACAGTTGACTTAGCACAAACACCACAAGACCAATGTCTCTGAATGTTCAGAAATAGTGTTTAAACCTTAGTAGAAGGCTCCAATGTAAGTTTTAGAAACATCCAACCAATGATTTGGGAGAATAGACTTTTGATCTCATCACAGTTGACTTAGCACAAACACCACAAGACCAATGTCTCTGAATGTTCAGAAATAGTGTTTAAACCTTAGTAGAAGGCTCCAATGTAAGTTTTAGAAACATCCAACCGATGATTTGGGAGAATAAACTTTTGATCTCATCACAGTTGACTTAGCACAAACACCACAAGACCAATGTCTCTGAATGTTCAGAAATAGTGTTTAAACCTTAGTAGAAGGCTCCAATGTAAGTTTTAGAAACATCCAACCAATGATTTGGGAGAATAGACTTTTGATCTCATCACAGTTGACTTAGCACAAACACCACAAGACCAATGTCTCTGAATGTTCAGAAATAGTGTTTAAACTTTAGTAGAAGGCTCCAATGTAAGTTTTAGAAACATTCAACCGATGATTTGGGAGAATAGACTTTTGATCTCATCACAGTTGACTTAGCACAAACACCACAAGACCAATGTCTCTGAATGTTCAGAAATAGTGTTTAAACCTTAGTAGAAGGCTCCAATGTAAGTTTTAGAAACATCCAACCAATGATTTGGGAGAATAGACTTTTGATCTCATCACAGTTGACTTAGCACAAACACCACAAGACCAATGTCTCTGAATGTTCAGAAATAGTGTTTAAACTTTAGTAGAAGGCTCCAATGTAAGTTTTAGAAACATTCAACCGATGATTTGGGAGAATAGACTTTTGATCTCATCACAGTTGACTTAGCACAAACACCACAAGACCAATGTCTTTGAATGTTCAGAAATAGTGTTTAAACCTTAGTAGAAGGCTCCAATGTAAGTTTTAGAAACATCCAACCAATGATTTGGGAGAATAGACTTTTGATCTCATCACAGTTGACTTAGCACAAACACCACAAGACCAATGTCTCTGAATGTTCAGAAATAGTGTTTAAACCTTAGTAGAAGGCTCCAATGTAAGTTTTAGAAACATCCAACCGATGATTTGGGAGAATAAACTTTTGATCTCATCACAGTTGACTTAGCACAAACACCACAAGACCAATGTCTCTGAATGTTCAGAAATAGTGTTTAAACCTTAGTAGAAGGCTCCAATGTAAGTTTTAGAAACATCCAACCAATGATTTGGGAGAATAGACTTTTGATCTCATCACAGTTGACTTAGCACAAACACCACAAGTCCAATGTCTCTGAATGTTTAGAAATAGTTTTTAAACCTTAGTAGAAGCCTTCAATATAAGTTTTAGCAACACCCAAGCAATAAATTTTGAAAAAAAAATTTTGAGCATATTTCACATCGCAGTTGACTTAGCACAAACACCACAAGACCAATGTCTCTGAATGTTTAGAAATAGTGTTTAAACCTTAGTAGAAGGCTCCAATGTAAGTTTTAGAAACATCCAACCGATGATTTGGGAGAATAGACTTTTGATCTCATCACAGTTGACTTAGCACAAACACCACAAGACCAATGTCTCTGAATGTTCAGAAATAGTGTTTAAACCTTAGTAGAAGGCTCCAATGTAAGTTTTAGAAACATCCAACCAATGATTTGGGAGAATAGACTTTTGATCTCATCACAGTTGACTTAGCACAAACACCACAAGACCAATGTCTCTGAATGTTCAGAAATAGTGTTTAAACTTTAGTAGAAGGCTCCAATGTAAGTTTTAGAAACATTCAACCGATGATTTGGGAGAATAGACTTTTGATCTCATCACAGTTGACTTAGCACAAACACCACAAGACCAATGTCTCTGAATGTTCAGAAATAGTGTTTAAACCTTAGTAGAAGGCTCCAATGTAAGTTTTAGAAACATCCAACCAATGATTTGGGAGAATAGACTTTTGATCTCATCACAGTTGACTTAGCACAAACACCACAAGACCAATGTCTCTGAATGTTCAGAAATAGTGTTTAAACTTTAGTAGAAGGCTCCAATGTAAGTTTTAGAAACATTCAACCGATGATTTGGGAGAATAGACTTTTGATCTCATCACAGTTGACTTAGCACAAACACCACAAGACCAATGTCTTTGAATGTTCAGAAATAGTGTTTAAACCTTAGTAGAAGGCTCCAATGTAAGTTTTAGAAACATCCAACCAATGATTTGGGAGAATAGACTTTTGATCTCATCACAGTTGACTTAGCACAAACACCACAAGACCAATGTCTCTGAATGTTCAGAAATAGTGTTTAAACCTTAGTAGAAGGCTCCAATGTAAGTTTTAGAAACATCCAACCAATGATTTGGGAGAATAGACTTTTGATCTCATCACAGTTGACTTAGCACAAACACCACAAGACCAATGTCTCTGAATGTTCAGAAATAGTGTTTAAACCTTAGTAGAAGGCTCCAATGTAAGTTTTAGAAACATCCAACCGATGATTTGGGAGAATAAACTTTTGATCTCATCACAGTTGACTTAGCACAAACACCACAAGACCAATGTCTCTGAATGTTCAGAAATAGTGTTTAAACCTTAGTAGAAGGCTCCAATGTAAGTTTTAGAAACATCCAACCAATGATTTGGGAGAATAGACTTTTGATCTCATCACAGTTGACTTAGCACAAACACCACAAGTCCAATGTCTCTGAATGTTTAGAAATAGTTTTTAAACCTTAGTAGAAGCCTTCAATATAAGTTTTAGCAACACCCAAGCAATAAATTTTGAAAAAAAAATTTTGAGTTTCTTTCACATCACAGTTGACTTAGCACAAACACCACAAGACCAATGTCTCTGAATGTTCAGAAATAGTGTTTAAACCTTAGTAGAAGGCTCCAATGTAAGTTTTAGAAACATCCAACCAATGATTTGGGAGAATAGACTTTTGATCTCATCACAGTTGACTTAGCACAAACACCACAAGACCAATGTCTCTGAATGTTCAGAAATAGTGTTTAAACCTTAGTAGAAGGCTCCAATGTAAGTTTTAGAAACATCCAACCGATGATTTGGGAGAATAAACTTTTGATCTCATCACAGTTGACTTAGCACAAACACCACAAGACCAATGTCTCTGAATGTTCAGAAATAGTGTTTAAACCTTAGTAGAAGGCTCCAATGTAAGTTTTAGAAACATCCAACCAATGATTTGGGAGAATAGACTTTTGATCTCATCACAGTTGACTTAGCACAAACACCACAAGTCCAATGTCTCTGAATGTTTAGAAATAGTTTTTAAACCTTAGTAGAAGCCTTCAATATAAGTTTTAGCAACACCCAAGCAATAAATTTTGAAAAAAAAATTTTGAGCATATTTCACATCGCAGTTGACTTAGCACAAACACCACAAGACCAATGTCTCTGAATGTTTAGAAATAGTGTTTAAACCTTAGTAGAAGGCTCCAATGTAAGTTTTAGAAACATCCAACCGATGATTTGGGAGAATAGACTTTTGATCTCATCACAGTTGACTTAGCACAAACACCACAAGACCAATGTCTCTGAATGTTCAGAAATAGTGTTTAAACCTTAGTAGAAGGCTCCAATGTAAGTTTTAGAAACATCCAACCAATGATTTGGGAGAATAGACTTTTGATCTCATCACAGTTGACTTAGCACAAACACCACAAGACCAATGTCTCTGAATGTTCAGAAATAGTGTTTAAACTTTAGTAGAAGGCTCCAATGTAAGTTTTAGAAACATTCAACCGATGATTTGGGAGAATAGACTTTTGATCTCATCACAGTTGACTTAGCACAAACACCACAAGACCAATGTCTCTGAATGTTCAGAAATAGTGTTTAAACCTTAGTAGAAGGCTCCAATGTAAGTTTTAGAAACATCCAACCAATGATTTGGGAGAATAAACTTTTGATCTCATCACAGTTGACTTAGCACAAACACCACAAGACCAATGTCTCTGAATGTTCAGAAATAGTGTTTAAACCTTAGTAGAAGGCTCCAATGTAAGTTTTAGAAACATCCAACCAATGATTTGGGAGAATAGACTTTTGATCTCATCACAGTTGACTTAGCACAAACACCACAAGTCCAATGTCTCTGAATGTTTAGAAATAGTTTTTAAACCTTAGTAGAAGCCTTCAATATAAGTTTTAGCAACACCCAAGCAATAAATTTTGAAAAAAAAATTTTGAGCATATTTCACATCGCAGTTGACTTAGCACAAACACCACAAGACCAATGTCTCTGAATGTTTAGAAATAGTGTTTAAACCTTAGTAGAAGGCTCCAATGTAAGTTTTAGAAACATCCAACCAATGATTTGGGAGAATAGACTTTTGATCTCATCACAGTTGACTTAGCACAAACACCACAAGTCCAATGTCTCTGAATGTTTAGAAATAGTTTTTAAACCTTAGTAGAAGCCTTCAATATAAGTTTTAGCAACATCCAAGCAATAAATTTTGAAAAAAAAATTTTGAGCATATTTCACATCGCAGTTGACTTAGCACAAACACCACAAGACCAATGTCTCTGAATGTTCAGAAATAGTGTTTAAACTTTAGTAGAAGGCTCCAATGTAAGTTTTAGAAACATTCAACCGATGATTTGGGAGAATAGACTTTTGATCTCATCACAGTTGACTTAGCACAAACACCACAAGACCAATGTCTCTGAATGTTCAGAAATAGTGTTTAAACCTTAGTAGAAGGCTCCAATGTAAGTTTTAGAAACATCCAACCGATGATTTGGGAGAATAGACTTTTGATCTCATCACAGTTGACTTAGCACAAACACCACAAAACCAATGTCTCTGAATGTTCAGAAATAGTGTTTAAACCTTAGTAGAAGGCTCCAATGTAAGTTTTAGAAACATCCAACCAATGATTTGGGAGAATAGACTTTTGATCTCATCACAGTTGACTTAGCACAAACACCACAAGTCCAATGTCTCTGAATGTTTAGAAATAGTTTTTAAACCTTAGTAGAAGCCTTCAATATAAGTTTTAGCAACACCCAAGCAATAAATTTTGAAAAAAAAATTTTGAGCATATTTCACATCGCAGTTGACTTAGCACAAACACCACAAGACCAATGTCTCTGAATGTTTAGAAATAGTGTTTAAACCTTAGTAGAAGGCTCCAATGTAAGTTTTAGAAACATCCAACCGATGATTTGGGAGAATAGACTTTTGATCTCATCACAGTTGACTTAGCACAAACACCACAAGACCAATGTCTCTGAATGTTCAGAAATAGTGTTTAAACCTTAGTAGAAGGCTCCAATGTAAGTTTTAGAAACATCCAACCAATGATTTGGGAGAATAGACTTTTGATCTCATCACAGTTGTTGCGAGCAAGAACGCAACAAAAAGATCTGGAGATTTCACGTTGTTTATTTTCTGAAAGAGAGAAAAGGCTTTTTAATTTTGTTGTCAAGTTTGAATAGATTTGCAACTCTTATCTGACATGTCCAGTTGGTTTGCTGCCTTGTTGTCACGATCCTGGAAGTTCAAGGGGGTTGTCACTTCGCTTGCCACACCTGGAATGTTTGGAAGTTGTGTTTTTAGTCTTTTGGCATTGTTTTCTGTGTCTTTTTCACTTGTTTGTGTTATTTCTAGTATTTATAAGTTTTCTCCTGTTTCCAGTTCACTTGTGAGAGAGATAGGCGTGCATCGGCAAGATGGCCGCCATAGCATAAGTGAGCTGGGAAACAGGAGAACTTGAAATAAGCACAATTGCAGTTTTAGTGCTTGTTTCACTGGTAATTTAATTTATACTAACTTGTATTGGTGTTTAAGGTATTCCACAGGTGTCTTGGGTCGCTGGATGGACGTTGGACATCGTTTGTGAGCGTTTGCGAGCGTCGGGCGTGAGCGCACGCCTTGCGACGCCTCTCGTGGTCGTATGGGTCCTGCAAATGAGTTGAATCGGTCGGGTTTCAATGTCCAAGCACTGGGAAAGTTGTACTGACCGTTCTAGGACGCAGATCCATCGTTGAGAAGGCCTGTGAGTCGCCCGCGACCTTGTCTGGCTCCATTCACGTCATTTTAGCAGTTGCATGGTCGCCATCTTAGATTTGGTGCTGCACTGGTGCCCTGTCATTGTTTCTTTTGGGGTTTTAATGGAACCTGGACATAGGGAATATTTACTAGTTATTGTTTGTATATTTACCAATATTAGTTGATGTTAATCTAAGCTTTTACTTTTGTTATTGCATGGTTGTTAAGGGGTTAAAACTGTGACACGTTGCGCCCTCTTTTGGTGGTGATTGGGTTTGGGCTCAGCATTGTGTTTTGAGTGTAACTAATGTTAGTTTTAGCCTTTGAATTATTTGTTAAGTTTAAGTGAAGTGCTGTTTGCACAGGTCATACTGTTATCAAGGTGTTAGGTTAAGTTTTGTCTTTATTTATGTTAAGTTTGACATCTGTTGTAGATATACGGAAACCTTGTCGGCACTATTGTTATTATTCAAATCTGTATTGTTTGGTCACTGACATTTATTGTAATCAGGTGACCAGTTGTTAAGAGTAGGTTGCTAAAGAAGCAACAGTTGTTATCAGTTGTTAAGTATTAAAACCAGTTGTTATTTTTCCTCCTTCTTTGGATAATTTATTCCTGGGTTTCTTTTACTTCAACATTCATGATGACTTGTGAGTAGAGAGCTTTGCCTGCTCTCCTCCTCCCTGGGAGCACGGAATTTCTACCCAGCAGCTAAAGAGGTTTTGCCAATCACTTCATCTAAATGCAGTCAGGCCTAGTTTCATGCAGTCAGGCCTAACCCTTCTTCAAGTTAGGCTTATGCTCAGAGAGAGGATTTCAACTTGTCTCTTCAACCACTATACAGTCTCGGGCGGTTTCCAGAGTTTGGTGACCAATTCGCCAGTTTTTTCCTGTGAGATCCAAGGTTGTTTGCTACAGGGAGCTGTTTTTTGGTACCGTGATTCCAGGATTTCATGCGCGTGTGTACAGCGCGCATGAAAAAGAGGTCATTCGGACGTTCAGCAAGTGATTCAAGTGGTTTGGTGCGTGCCAGTTGGTTTGTTTGTACGGCTGGTTCCGTGAGCGACCGGCATCAAGTGCGCACGCCAGAGAGTCACGTGAGAGCGGACATTGACGTCCTGAGTCTGCCAAGTCAAACACAACGCAATGTGCAAGTTGAACCGCTACAGCCTGAAAGAAGAAGAACAGTTTTAGTTTATAAAGTGTATTTTGGTGGGCTGTTTTTTGGGTTTTTTGATGTGTCCCTTCTGGGGGGAGGGGAAGTGTGCATTTTCGTGTTTAAGTTAAAGTTTAAGTTTTTCTCCACTATAACTGCTTAGGCAGGGGAGAATTTAGATAGCCTAGTAGTTAAAAGAGTCTGCTTGACAGCTTAGAGTTTTTGGGTGTTGCATCACTCAAATCCTTAGGAGTTTAGAGAGTTTAGCAGTTAACAGGAATTAGTCTACTATAGGAATTAGAGACTGGGTGTTGCGCCACTCAGATCTTTAGTAGCATAGAGCTTACAGTGAGTCTGTCTGTATATCATTCAGATCACTAGCGGTTTAGTTGAGCAGTTAGTGTATTTGGTCATTGTTTGTCCAAATATCGCCTGTGTTTAGAGTTGTGTGTCTTTGGTTTTTGACTGACTGATTGTCTTCACTTTCTGCCATTCCAGGTTTGACATGGCTACAGGAGGTGGATCAAGGTCAGGTTCAGGGAGAACAACGCCAACAACGGTTGAGCAACAACCGCCGGAAGAAATGGACGTGTTGTCTGGGAGGTTCACGACTTTGGGGATCTCTTTGGACGCGCTTTTGAGAAGGTCCTTGACACTAAAAGATACCGGCGAGCTGGAAGCTGTAGAAATGGCTGCAGATGAACAGATGATGAGAATGATAAACGACCTGAACACGATGCAGCCCAACCTGACAAGAGATCAGTACTTGGCAAATCTAAGGGAAATCGAAGAGTTAGAGACACCGATTTCAGTTCTTAAGCACAGAACCCGAATGTCAAAGAAGTTCGTGACGCATTGGTCAGCAAATCCAGCAAATGCTTCAGCGTTGACGACCAGTACGTCTCAGAGTTCGATTTTGAACCAGACCTTGTCGCAATCGACAAGAAGGCATAATAATGCAAAGCTTCCTAAGTTGGAAATGCGGAAATTCAATGGAGATGTGACGACATTTCGTCCCTTCCTAAGCAGCTTTGATTCTGCTGTTCACAGCAACCCTGATTTATCAGAAATTGAGAAGTTGCAATACTTGCAGTCGCTGTGCACGGGAGAAGCTGCCATGCTGATCTCTGCATTCCCTTTAGTGGACGGTAATTACAATTTGGCAAGAGAAGAGTTGGAACGTTCCTACGGGGACGATGAAGCCCAGAGAGTGGCATTGGTCAAGTCCATAAGGGATATGAGACAGGTTACGGAATTGCATCCGGTCAAAGCTGTCCGTACACAGTTGACCAAGGTGTCCACTGCTATCCGCTTGCTGGAGCAGTTGAGCGTTCCAGTACAGACTGCTGGTCTGCTTCTGGCACCCGACGTGCTGAGGAAATTTCCACCTGCCATGGTGATGAGGTTTTACCAGCAGCAAGGGGCTAAGACCTCAAATTTAGTGACAATCTTGAATTTTTTTGCGGCTGAAGTTCAGCTCTTGGAGCAGATGGAAGATGTCATGGGGGCAGGAGGTCTTGCAACTAAAAAAGACAAGTCTGGAAGTTCCGACAAGGATAAGGATCAACGCAAGGGCACGATGTCCACCTGCGCCACGTCCAAAAAAGCCAAAGAGTCTTTTAGCCCAAAGCTGATCGTGGGAAGCGCAATTTGCATTTTTTGCAAAGAAGGTCATGCTAACACTTTCTGTAGGAAGGAAATGAGCGTGGCAGAGAAGACCACGATCATTCAACAGAACCGACTTTGCTTCAATTGCCTGCAAGAAGGACACAGGGCAATGCGGTGCCAGGTTAAAACCAGCTGCAGGACTTGCGGCGGACGACATCATTCGTCCATCTGCAGGAAATTGAACACAGGAAGTGGAGGTGGGATAGAGAAGCCCAAGGACGTGAGCGCGAACGTTTCCTTGGCGATCTCCTCAACACTTCAGTTGATGATATTCACAGCGGAGTTAAAAACAAAGTCTGGAGGTTCGCACACGATACGTGGCATGTTAGATCCGGGCAGCCATCGGTCCTACATTTTAAAGAGTGTAGCCGACCGGATACGGTTGAAGAGTTGCGGGTCAATCGAAGCCACAGCCCAACGCCTCAATGAAGAGGATAATGCTGGATCGACGTCTTACGACGTTTACAAGCTACTCCTTCAGTCTAGACACGGAGCCAGAGAGCTCAAGGTGACGGCTTTAAGTGCAAGAAGCCTACCGCATGTGTATGGGATAGCCAGCCCTGATACCATTCAGAAAGTTAAAGATTTGGGGTTCGAATTGGCTGAGGACTTACCTTCGACTGCAGGCAATGTTGATATCTTGCTTGGAGTTGATGTTTGGTGGGAAATCTGCCTTGACGGACGAAAGCGATTGGATAACCGCTTGGGTTTGGTCAATACCATTTTTGGGTGGGTGTTGTCAGGAGCCGCTGGGTCGACAGATGTCTTCTCCGAGAGCTCGCGTGACGTTTCTTGCTGCAACACCTGTGAGATTAAGACTGACCGTGACTTGGAAAAGCTTTGGAGTTTGGAGGCTGTTGGAATTACCGCTGGCGAACGCGATTCAGATTTTGTTCGAGATCGCTTTGAGAAGTCGCACAAGCGAATGGATGATGGTTGCTACCAAGTTTGTTTGCCCTTTAACGATAAGATCGGGGCTTTGGAGTCGAACTGGGAGTTGGCTCTGAATCAACTATCACATACGCTTAGGCGAATTGATAGTAACAGCGACCACAAGGAACGTTATAACAAAGCCATGTGGGACTACGTCAAGGAAGAGCACGCGGAAGTAGTACCTCTTGCAGAGAGATACAAGAAAACTGGAGTTTATGTTATTCCGCACCATCCAGTGATCAAGGAGGACCGGGAAACGACCAAGTTCCGTGTCGTTTTCAACGCGTCGTCGGCGAAGAAGGGGCTACCTTCGCTGAACGACTGTCTGTATCCTGGCCCTTCTTTAAATCCGGATATTGTCCCAGTTATGATCCGTTTTCGCCTTTTTTGTGTAGTGGCGATAGCAGACATCAAGCAGGCTTTCCTGCAAGTGCTGATTAATCCTGACCACTGCGATTTTTTGCGGTTCCTTTGGGTCTCAGAAGAATATTTCCAAGAAGGATATTCTTGGCAGAATTTGTGGGATCACCTGGTCGTTTTAAGAATGATAGTCGTCCCTTTCGGGGTGAATTCTTCGCCATTCTTGTTGTGCGCTGTCATCCGCGCGCAAGGGCGATTGTATTTGGTGCTTTTCCCCAAAGAGGCAGACGCCCTCGATAAGGGCATCTACATGGACGACTTGACGTCCGGGGCCGATGGAACCCAAGAGACAGTTACGCACTGTGTCAATCTACGCAGGATCCTTGACGAGGGAAAGATGCCTCTCGTCAAGTGGGCATCATCAAAGGCAGATGTCTTTGACGCACTCAAAGACAAGGATTTCCACATGCGTGCAGACAAGTTTGAAGATCTAGGAGTTGTCAAGATGCTGGGCATCCTTTGGAGCGTCCAAGATGATACGCTAATGTTCAGGATCCCAACCGGTGTTGAGATTCCCCAGTCAAGGAGGGGCATTCTGTCATTATTGGCATCAGTCTTCGACCCCTTGGGGTTGATAGCTCCAGTCATTTTGCGGATGAAGCTACTTTTACAGAGTATGTGGGGTCGCGACATCAAATGGGATGACATAATCTCAGAAGAAAACCGAGAGATAGTGGTCAAATGGTACGCCGATCTTCAGCGCCTCACCGAAGCCCGGGTGAAGCGTTGGATGGGGACGTACTCGGGCCAAGAAATGGACATTGACGTCTTTTGCGACGCAAGTCCACAGGCGTACGGGTGCGCAATCTACGTTCGAGCTGCGTCAGGCGCGACCCAACTGCTCTTGAGCAAAAGCCGAATTGCCCCCACCACCAAATTGACTTTGCCACGCCTAGAATTGACCGCAACTGTTGTTGGAGTCCGGATGGTGGAGTACATCCTAGAGGATTTCCTACCAGGTTATCCAGTTGGGAAGATAAGGTATTACTCGGACTCAATGGTTGCGCTCGGGTGGTTGAAGTCTGATAAGAACAGGTGGAAGCCATATGTCTCCAACAGAGTGGCAGAAGTTCTTGAAAAGTCAAGTCCGAGTCAGTGGGCATACGTCCCGACGGACAGGAATCCAGCGGACGTATTGACACGCCCATGCGAGGCAAAGAACCTTTTGGCCAACCGTCTCTGGTGGGACGGGCCCGGTCAGTTGGAAGACCTCGCAGACGAACCTGAGGACGTTGACCTCCCAATGGAAGAGGCAAAAAAGGAAAAGGTAGCTTTGGTTGCGTCAGATGGAGAAGCGCATATGTGCGAGGTTTTCAAGCGATTTAGTAGTTTTAATCGCCTCGTGCGAGTTTTCGCGCTCATGCGGCGCTGGCTTCCTTTTTTCGCCCGCGGGAGGGACCTCGAGGTTCTCGAGATAGAAGTTGCCGAAGAAAGAGTCATCCGCTTGGCCCAGGTCTTGAGTTTTCCAGACGAAAGACAAGCCGCAATGTTGAAAGAGAAAGTGGCAAAGGGCTCTATCCTGAAAAATTTCGACGTTTTTCTGGATGAGAGAGATTTACTAAGACTAAGGAGCCGTCTAGGGAAGTCAGCGCTTCCCTTCGACGAGGCATTTCCCATCATTTTACACCCGGATAGTTGGGTAACAAGACTAATCATCAAGAAGGTCCACTTACAGCTCCTGCATGGTGAGCTGAGTGAGACGTTTTACCGGTTGAGAGACAAGTATTGGATTGTAAGAGGACGCCGAACGGTCAAGGCTGTGATCCGGAGTTGCTTGGCCTGCAAACGAGAGCGGTTGGAACGCAATAACCCAGCCACTGGTGACCCTCCTATGGAGCGCGTCACGCCGGCAGCCCCGTTCCAGCATACAGGAATTGACCACCTCGGCCCTCTCACAGTCAAGCATAAGGAGAAAGGAAGAAAAGTCTATATTCTGTTGTTTACCTGCCTAGTAACACGAGCGATCCATTTGGAAGTCTCTGAGAACCTTTCGGTGGAAAAGTTCCTTCTGGCCTTCCGTCGTTTCGGCGCCAGATTTGGGTACCCGGCGAAAGTGTTCTCCGACAACTCCAAAACTTTCGAGCTAGGAAGCCAGGAGATACAGTCGTGGGGTAAATTGCTGACCAAGGATGGGATCCGGACGTTCCTTTCGGAGAAGAGAGTGGTTTGGTCGTTCATCCCACCATTGTCACCTTGGGCTGGAGGAGCCTGGGAGAGACTTGTGCGTTCGGTGAAAGATAAACTACGTAAGATGCTGCTGCGTAGGACTGTAGACTTGGAGACGCTTCAGACGCTAGCCGTCGAGATAAGCTCCGTGCTTAACTCAAGGCCCTTGTCTTACGTGCATGAGGAGGTTGACGGCGGGAGAATTCTCAGCCCTGAGAACTTTCTCACTGGAGGAATGCCCAAGTGGGTTATCAACCGTCCACTGCACGCGATACAGAAGAAAGACCTACGGAGATTGGATAGAAAAAGACGACTTTTCGTTTGGGAGTTCTGGCGGATTTGGCGCGAGAGTTACCTGAAACAGCTAAGAAATTTTCATGAAGTCAAGGGTGACTCCCGTTTCAAGAATCCGGAAGTCGACCAGATAGTATTGTTGGAAAAGGTCGGCTGCAATCCGTACTTCTGGCCGCTGGCACGGGTCATCGAAGTCCTACCAGGCGAAGATGGTTTTGTGCGCGTCGTGAGAGTGGTTACAGCCAATGGAAAGGAATATCGACGCTCGGTCAAACACGTAAGGGCTTTGGAGCTGGACTAGCGTGGTCGAGTCGCTTAGGCCGGCTGTCCGCTTCTTTTTCGGCTGGCAGCGATGTTGCGAGCAAGAACGCAACAAAAAGATCTGGAGATTTCACGTTGTTTATTTTCTGAAAGAGAGAAAAGGCTTTTTAATTTTGTTGTCAAGTTTGAATAGATTTGCAACTCTTATCTGACATGTCCAGTTGGTTTGCTGCCTTGTTGTCACGATCCTGGAAGTTCAAGGGGGTTGTCACTTCGCTTGCCACACCTGGAATGTTTGGAAGTTGTGTTTTTAGTCTTTTGGCATTGTTTTCTGTGTCTTTTTCACTTGTTTGTGTTATTTCTAGTATTTATAAGTTTTCTCCTGTTTCCAGTTCACTTGTGAGAGAGATAGGCGTGCATCGGCAAGATGGCCGCCATAGCATAAGTGAGCTGGGAAACAGGAGAACTTGAAATAAGCACAATTGCAGTTTTAGTGCTTGTTTCACTGGTAATTTAATTTATACTAACTTGTATTGGTGTTTAAGGTATTCCACAGGTGTCTTGGGTCGCTGGATGGACGTTGGACATCGTTTGTGAGCGTTTGCGAGCGTCGGGCGTGAGCGCACGCCTTGCGACGCCTCTCGTGGTCGTATGGGTCCTGCAAATGAGTTGAATCGGTCGGGTTTCAATGTCCAAGCACTGGGAAAGTTGTACTGACCGTTCTAGGACGCAGATCCATCGTTGAGAAGGCCTGTGAGTCGCCCGCGACCTTGTCTGGCTCCATTCACGTCATTTTAGCAGTTGCATGGTCGCCATCTTAGATTTGGTGCTGCACTGGTGCCCTGTCATTGTTTCTTTTGGGGTTTTAATGGAACCTGGACATAGGGAATATTTACTAGTTATTGTTTGTATATTTACCAATATTAGTTGATGTTAATCTAAGCTTTTACTTTTGTTATTGCATGGTTGTTAAGGGGTTAAAACTGTGACACGTTGCGCCCTCTTTTGGTGGTGATTGGGTTTGGGCTCAGCATTGTGTTTTGAGTGTAACTAATGTTAGTTTTAGCCTTTGAATTATTTGTTAAGTTTAAGTGAAGTGCTGTTTGCACAGGTCATACTGTTATCAAGGTGTTAGGTTAAGTTTTGTCTTTATTTATGTTAAGTTTGACATCTGTTGTAGATATACGGAAACCTTGTCGGCACTATTGTTATTATTCAAATCTGTATTGTTTGGTCACTGACATTTATTGTAATCAGGTGACCAGTTGTTAAGAGTAGGTTGCTAAAGAAGCAACAGTTGTTATCAGTTGTTAAGTATTAAAACCAGTTGTTATTTTTCCTCCTTCTTTGGATAATTTATTCCTGGGTTTCTTTTACTTCAACATTCATGATGACTTGTGAGTAGAGAGCTTTGCCTGCTCTCCTCCTCCCTGGGAGCACGGAATTTCTACCCAGCAGCTAAAGAGGTTTTGCCAATCACTTCATCTAAATGCAGTCAGGCCTAGTTTCATGCAGTCAGGCCTAACCCTTCTTCAAGTTAGGCTTATGCTCAGAGAGAGGATTTCAACTTGTCTCTTCAACCACTATACAGTCTCGGGCGGTTTCCAGAGTTTGGTGACCAATTCGCCAGTTTTTTCCTGTGAGATCCAAGGTTGTTTGCTACACAGTTGACTTAGCACAAACACCACAAGACCAATGTCTCTGAATGTTCAGAAATAGTGTTTAAACTTTAGTAGAAGGCTCCAATGTAAGTTTTAGAAACATTCAACCGATGATTTGGGAGAATAGACTTTTGATCTCATCACAGTTGACTTAGCACAAACACCACAAGACCAATGTCTCTGAATGTTCAGAAATAGTGTTTAAACCTTAGTAGAAGGCTCCAATGTAAGTTTTAGAAACATCCAACCAATGATTTGGGAGAATAAACTTTTGATCTCATCACAGTTGACTTAGCACAAACACCACAAGACCAATGTCTCTGAATGTTCAGAAATAGTGTTTAAACCTTAGTAGAAGGCTCCAATGTAAGTTTTAGAAACATCCAACCAATGATTTGGGAGAATAGACTTTTGATCTCATCACAGTTGACTTAGCACAAACACCACAAGTCCAATGTCTCTGAATGTTTAGAAATAGTTTTTAAACCTTAGTAGAAGCCTTCAATATAAGTTTTAGCAACACCCAAGCAATAAATTTTGAAAAAAAAATTTTGAGCATATTTCACATCGCAGTTGACTTAGCACAAACACCACAAGACCAATGTCTCTAAATGTTTAGAAATAGTGTTTAAACCTTAGTAGAAGGCTCCAATGTAAGTTTTAGAAACATCCAACCAATGATTTGGGAGAATAGACTTTTGATCTCATCACAGTTGACTTAGCACAAACACCACAAGTCCAATGTCTCTGAATGTTTAGAAATAGTTTTTAAACCTTAGTAGAAGCCTTCAATATAAGTTTTAGCAACATCCAAGCAATAAATTTTGAAAAAAAAATTTTGAGCATATTTCACATCGCAGTTGACTTAGCACAAACACCACAAGACCAATGTCTCTGAATGTTTAGAAATAGTGTTTAAACCTTAGTAGAAGGCTCCAATGTAAGTTTTAGAAACATCCAACCGATGATTTGGGATAATAGACTTTTGATCTCATCACAGTTGACTTAGCACAAACACCACAAGACCAATGTCTCTGAATGTTCAGAAATAGTGTTTAAACCTTAGTAGAAGGCTCCAATGTAAGTTTTAGAAACATCCAACCAATGATTTGGGAGAATAGACTTTTGATCTCATCACAGTTGACTTAGCACAAACACCACAAGACCAATGTCTCTGAATGTTCAGAAATAGTGTTTAAACCTTAGTAGAAGGCTCCAATGTAAGTTTTAGAAACATCCAACCGATGATTTGGGAGAATAGACTTTTGATCTCATCACAGTTGACTTAGCACAAACACCACAAAACCAATGTCTCTGAATGTTCAGAAATAGTGTTTAAACCTTAGTAGAAGGCTCCAATGTAAGTTTTAGAAACATCCAACCAATGATTTGGGAGAATAGACTTTTGATCTCATCACAGTTGACTTAGCACAAACACCACAAGTCCAATGTCTCTGAATGTTTAGAAATAGTTTTTAAACCTTAGTAGAAGCCTTCAATATAAGTTTTAGCAACACCCAAGCAATAAATTTTGAAAAAAAAATTTTGAGCATATTTCACATCGCAGTTGACTTAGCACAAACACCACAAGACCAATGTCTCTGAATGTTTAGAAATAGTGTTTAAACCTTAGTAGAAGGCTCCAATGTAAGTTTTAGAAACATCCAACCAATGATTTGGGAGAATAGACTTTTGATCTCATCACAGTTGACTTAGCACAAACACCACAAGACCAATGTCTCTGAATGTTTAGAAATAGTGTTTAAACCTTAGTAGAAGGCTCCAATGTAAGTTTTAGAAACATCCAACCGATGATTTGGGATAATAGACTTTTGATCTCATCACAGTTGACTTAGCACAAACACCACAAGACCAATGTCTCTGAATGTTCAGAAATAGTGTTTAAACCTTAGTAGAAGGCTCCAATGTAAGTTTTAGAAACATCCAACCAATAATTTGGGAGAATAGACTTTTGATCTCATCACAGTTGACTTAGCACAAACACCACAAGACCAATGTCTCTGAATGTTCAAAAATAGTGTTTAAACCTTAGTAGAAGGCTCCAATGTAAGTTTTAGAAACATCCAACCGATGATTTGGGAGAATAAACTTTTGATCTCATCACAGTTGACTTAGCACAAACACCACAAGACCAATGTCTCTGAATGTTCAGAAATAGTGTTTAAACCTTAGTAGAAGGCTCCAATGTAAGTTTTAGAAACATCCAACCAATGATTTGGGAGAATAGACTTTTGATCTCATCACAGTTGACTTAGCACAAACACCACAAGTCCAATGTCTCTGAATGTTTAGAAATAGTTTTTAAACCTTAGTAGAAGCCTTCAATATAAGTTTTAGCAACACCCAAGCAATAAATTTTGAAAAAAAAATTTTGAGCATATTTCACATCGCAGTTGACTTAGCACAAACACCACAAGACCAATGTCTCTGAATGTTTAGAAATAGTGTTTAAACCTTAGTAGAAGGCTCCAATGTAAGTTTTAGACACATCCAACCGATGATTTGGGAGAATAGACTTTTGATCTCATCACAGTTGACTTAGCACAAACACCACAAGACCAATGTCTCTGAATGTTCAGAAATAGTGTTTAAACCTTAGTAGAAGGCTCCAATGTAAGTTTTAAAAACATCCAACCAATGATTTGGGAGAATAGACTTTTGATCTCATCACAGTTGACTTAGCACAAACACCACAAGTCCAATGTCTCTGAATGTTTAGAAATAGTTTTTAAACCTTAGTAGAAGCCTTCAATATAAGTTTTAGCAACACCCAAGCAATAAATTTTGAAAAAAAAATTTTGAGCATATTTCACATCGCAGTTGACTTAGCACAAACACCACAAGACCAATGTCTCTGAATGTTTAGAAATAGTGTTTAAACCTTAGTAGAAGGCTCCAATGTAAGTTTTAGAAACATTCAACCGATGATTTGGGAGAATAGACTTTTGATCTCATCACAGTTGACTTAGCACAAACACCACAAGACCAATGTCTCTGAATGTTCAGAAATAGTGTTTAAACCTTAGTAGAAGGCTCCAATGTAAGTTTTAGAAACATTCAACCGATGATTTGGGAGAATAGACTTTTGATCTCATCACAGTTGACTTAGCACAAACACCACAAGACCAATGTCTCTGAATGTTCAGAAATAGTGTTTAAACCTTAGTAGAAGGCTCCAATGTAAGTTTTAGAAACATCCAACCAATGATTTGGGAGAATAGACTTTTGATCTCATCACAGTTGACTTAGCACAAACACCACAAGACCAATGTCTCTGAATGTTCAGAAATAGTGTTTAAACCTTAGTAGAAGGCTCCAATGTAAGTTTTAGAAACATCCAACCAATGATTTGGGAGAATAGACTTTTGATCTCATCACAGTTGACTTAGCACAAACACCACAAGTCCAATGTCTCTGAATGTTTAGAAATAGTTTTTAAACCTTAGTAGAAGCCTTCAATATAAGTTTTAGCAACACCCAAGCAATAAATTTTGAAAAAAAAATTTTGAGCATATTTCACATCGCAGTTGACTTAGCACAAACACCACAAGACCAATGTCTCTGAATGTTTAGAAATAGTGTTTAAACCTTAGTAGAAGGCTCCAATGTAAGTTTTAGAAACATCCAACCGATGATTTGGGAGAATAGACTTTTGATCTCATCACAGTTGACTTAGCACAAACACCACAAGACCAATGTCTCTGAATGTTCAGAAATAGTGTTTAAACTTTAGTAGAAGGCTCCAATGTAAGTTTTAGAAACATTCAACCGATGATTTGGGAGAATAAACTTTTGATCTCATCACAGTTGACTTAGCACAAACACCACAAGACCAATGTCTCTGAATGTTCAGAAATAGTGTTTAAACCTTAGTAGAAGGCTCCAATGTAAGTTTTAGAAACATCCAACCGATGATTTGGGAGAATAGACTTTTGATCTCATCACAGTTGACTTAGCACAAACACCATAAGTCCAATGTCTCTGAATGCTCAGAAATAGTGTTTAAACCTTAGTAGAAGCCTTCAATATAAGTTTTAGCAACACCCAAGCAATAAATTTTGAAAAAAAAATTTTGAGCTCATTTCACATCGCAGTTGACTTAGCACAAACACCACAAGACCAATGTCTCTGAATGTTCAGAAATAGTGTTTAAACCTTAGTAGAAGGCTCCAATGTAAGTTTTAGAAACATCCAACCAATGATTTGGGAGAATAGACTTTTGATCTCATCACAGTTGACTTAGCACAAACACCACAAGACCAATGTCTCTGAATGTTCAGAAATAGTGTTTAAACCTTAGTAGAAGGCTCCAATGTAAGTTTTAGAAACATCCAACCAATGATTTGGGAGAATAGACTTTTGATCTCATCACAGTTGACTTAGCACAAACACCACAAGACCAATGTCTCTGAATGTTCAGAAATAGTGTTTAAACCTTAGTAGAAGGCTCCAATGTAAGTTTTAGCAACACCCAAGCAATAAATTTTGAAAAAAAAATTTTGAGCATATTTCACATCGCAGTTGACTTAGCACAAACACCACAAGACCAATGTCTCTGAATGTTTAGAAATAGTGTTTAAACCTTAGTAGAAGGCTCCAATGTAAGTTTTAGAAACATCCAACCAATGATTTGGGAGAATAGACTTTTGATCTCATCACAGTTGACTTAGCACAAACACCACAAGTCCAATGTCTCTGAATGTTTAGAAATAGTTTTTAAACCTTAGTAGAAGCCTTCAATATAAGTTTTAGCAACACCCAAGCAATAAATTTTGAAAAAAAAATTTTGAGCATATTTCACATCGCAGTTGACTTAGCACAAACACCACAAGACCAATGTCTCTGAATGTTTAGAAATAGTGTTTAAACCTTAGTAGAAGGCTCCAATGTAAGTTTTAGAAACATCCAACCGATGATTTGGGATAATAGACTTTTGATCTCATCACAGTTGACTTAGCACAAACACCACAAGTCCAATGTCTCTGAATGTTTAGAAATAGTTTTTAAACCTTAGTAGAAGCCTTCAATATAAGTTTTAGCAACACCCAAGCAATAAATTTTGAAAAAAAAATTTTGAGCATATTTCACATCGCAGTTGACTTAGCACAAACACCACAAGACCAATGTCTCTGAATGTTTAGAAATAGTCTTTAAACCTTAGTAGAAGGCTCCAATGTAAGTTTTAGAAACATCCAACCGATGATTTGGGAGAATAGACTTTTGATCTCATCACAGTTGACTTAGCACAAACACCACAAGACCAATGTCTCTGAATGTTCAGAAATAGTGTTTAAACTTTCGTAGAAGGCTCCAATGTAAGTTTTAGAAACATTCAACCGATGATTTGGGAGAATAGACTTTTGATCTCATCACAGTTGACTTAGCACAAACACCACAAGACCAATGTCTCTGAATGTTCAGAAATAGTGTTTAAACCTTAGTAGAAGGCTCCAATGTAAGTTTTAGAAACATCCAACCAATGATTTGGGAGAATAGACTTTTGATCTCATCACAGTTGACTTAGCACAAACACCACAAGTCCAATGTCTCTGAATGTTTAGAAATAGTTTTTAAACCTTAGTAGAAGCCTTCAATATAAGTTTTAGCAACACCCAAGCAATAAATTTTGAAAAAAAAATTTTGAGCATATTTCACATCGCAGTTGACTTAGCACAAACACCACAAGACCAATGTCTCTGAATGTTTAGAAATAGTGTTTAAACCTTAGTAGAAGGCTCCAATGTAAGTTTTAGAAACATTCAACCGATGATTTGGGAGAATAGACTTTTGATCTCATCACAGTTGACTTAGCACAAACACCACAAGACCAATGTCTCTGAATGTTCAGAAATAGTGTTTAAACCTTAGTAGAAGGCTCCAATGTAAGTTTTAGAAACATCCAACCGATGATTTGGGAGAATAGACTTTTGATCTCATCACAGTTGACTTAGCACAAACACCACAAGACCAATGTCTCTGAATGTTCAGAAATAGTGTTTAAACCTTAGTAGAAGGCTCCAATGTAAGTTTTAGAAACATCCAACCAATGATTTGGGAGAATAGACTTTTGATCTCATCACAGTTGACTTAGCACAAACACCACAAGACCAATGTCTCTGAATGTTCAGAAATAGTGTTTAAACCTTAGTAGAAGCCTTCAATATAAGTTTTAGTAACACCCAAGCAATAAATTTTGAAAAAAAAATTTTGAGCTTCTTTCACATCACAGTTGACTTAGCACAAACACCACAAGACCAATGTCTCTGAATGTTCAGAAATAGTGTTTAAACCTTAGTAGAAGGCTCCAATGTAAGTTTTAGAAACATCCAACCAATGATTTGGGAGAATAGACTTTTGATCTCATCACAGTTGACTTAGCACAAACACCACAAGACCAATGTCTCTGAATGTTCAGAAATAGTGTTTAAACCCTAGTAGAAGGCTCCAATGTAAGTTTTAGAAACATCCAACCAATGATTTGGGAGAATAGACTTTTGATCTCATCACAGTTGACTTAGCACAAACACCACAAGACCAATGTCTCTGAATGTTCAGAAATAGTGTTTAAACCTTAGTAGAAGCCTTCAATATAAGTTTTAGCAACACCCAAGCAATAAATTTTGAAAAAAAAATTTTGAGCTTCTTTCACATCACAGTTGACTTAGCACAAACACCACAAGACCAATGTCTCTGAATGTTCAGAAATAGTGTTTAAACCTTAGTAGAAGGCTCCAATGTAAGTTTTAGAAACATCCAACCAATGATTTGGGAGAATAGACTTTTGATCTCATCACAGTTGACTTAGCACAAACACCACAAGACCAATGTCTCTGAATGTTCAGAAATAGTGTTTAAACCCTAGTAGAAGGCTCCAATGTAAGTTTTAGAAACATCCAACCAATGATTTGGGAGAATAGACTTTTGATCTCATCACAGTTGACTTAGCACAAACACCACAAGACCAATGTCTCTGAATGTTCAGAAATAGTGTTTAAACCTTAGTAGAAGGCTCCAATGTAAGTTTTAGAAACATCCAACCAATGATTTGGGAGAATAGACTTTTGATCTCATCACAGTTGACTTAGCACAAACACCACAAGACCAATGTCTCTGAATGTTCAGAAATAGTGTTTAAACCTTAGTAGAAGGCTCCAATGTAAGTTTTAGCAACACCCAAGCAATAAATTTTGAAAAAAAAATTTTGAGCATATTTCACATCGCAGTTGACTTAGCACAAACACCACAAGACCAATGTCTCTGAATGTTTAGAAATAGTGTTTAAACCTTAGTAGAAGGCTCCAATGTAAGTTTTAGAAACATCCAACCAATGATTTGGGAGAATAGACTTTTGATCTCATCACAGTTGACTTAGCACAAACACCACAAGACCAATGTCTCTGAATGTTTAGAAATAGTTTTTAAACCTTAGTAGAAGCCTTCAATATAAGTTTTAGCAACACCCAAGCAATAAATTTTGAAAAAAAAATTTTGAGCATATTTCACATCGCAGTTGACTTAGCACAAACACCACAAGACCAATGTCTCTGAATGTTTAGAAATAGTGTTTAAACCTTAGTAGAAGGCTCCAATGTAAGTTTTAGAAACATCCAACCGATGATTTGGGATAATAGACTTTTGATCTCATCACAGTTGACTTAGCACAAACACCACAAGTCCAATGTCTCTGAATGTTTAGAAATAGTTTTTAAACCTTAGTAGAAGCCTTCAATATAAGTTTTAGCAACACCCAAGCAATAAATTTTGAAAAAAAAATTTTGAGCATATTTCACATCGCAGTTGACTTAGCACAAACACCACAAGACCAATGTCTCTGAATGTTTAGAAATAGTCTTTAAACCTTAGTAGAAGGCTCCAATGTAAGTTTTAGAAACATCCAACCGATGATTTGGGAGAATAGACTTTTGATCTCATCACAGTTGACTTAGCACAAACACCACAAGACCAATGTCTCTGAATGTTCAGAAATAGTGTTTAAACTTTAGTAGAAGGCTCCAATGTAAGTTTTAGAAACATTCAACCGATGATTTGGGAGAATAGACTTTTGATCTCATCACAGTTGACTTAGCACAAACACCACAAGACCAATGTCTCTGAATGTTCAGAAATAGTGTTTAAACCTTAGTAGAAGGCTCCAATGTAAGTTTTAGAAACATCCAACCAATGATTTGGGAGAATAGACTTTTGATCTCATCACAGTTGACTTAGCACAAACACCACAAGTCCAATGTCTCTGAATGTTTAGAAATAGTTTTTAAACCTTAGTAGAAGCCTTCAATATAAGTTTTAGCAACACCCAAGCAATAAATTTTGAAAAAAAAATTTTGAGCATATTTCACATCGCAGTTGACTTAGCACAAACACCACAAGACCAATGTCTCTGAATGTTTAGAAATAGTGTTTAAACCTTAGTAGAAGGCTCCAATGTAAGTTTTAGAAACATCCAACCGATGATTTGGGAGAATAGACTTTTGATCTCATCACAGTTGACTTAGCACAAACACCACAAGACCAATGTCTCTGAATGTTCAGAAATAGTGTTTAAACTTTAGTAGAAGGCTCCAATGTAAGTTTTAGAAACATTCAACCGATGATTTGGGAGAATAGACTTTTGATCTCATCACAGTTGACTTAGCACAAACACCACAAGACCAATGTCTCTGAATGTTCAGAAATAGTGTTTAAACCTTAGTAGAAGGCTCCAATGTAAGTTTTAGAAACATCCAACCAATGATTTGGGAGAATAGACTTTTGATCTCATCACAGTTGACTTAGCACAAACACCACAAGACCAATGTCTCTGAATGTTCAGAAATAGTGTTTAAACCTTAGTAGAAGGCTCCAATGTAAGTTTTAGAAACATTCAACCGATGATTTGGGAGAATAGACTTTTGATCTCATCACAGTTGACTTAGTACAAACACCACAAGACCAATGTCTCTGAATGTTCAGAAATAGTGTTTAAACCTTAGTAGAAGGCTCCAATGTAAGTTTTAGAAACATCCAACCAATGATTTGGGAGAATAGACTTTTGATCTCATCACAGTTGACTTAGCACAAACACCACAAGACCAATGTCTCTGAATGTTCAGAAATAGTGTTTAAACCTTAGTAGAAGGCTCCAATGTAAATTTTAGAAACATCCAACCAATGATTTGGGAGAATAGACTTTTGATCTCATCACAGTTGACTTAGCACAAACACCACAAGTCCAATGTCTCTGAATGTTTAGAAATAGTTTTTAAACCTTAGTAGAAGCCTTCAATATAAGTTTTAGCAACACCCAAGCAATAAATTTTGAAAAAAAAATTTTGAGCATATTTCACATCGCAGTTGACTTAGCACAAACACCACAAGACCAATGTCTCTGAATGTTTAGAAATAGTGTTTAAACCTTAGTAGAAGGCTCCAATGTAAGTTTTAGAAACATCCAACCGATGATTTGGGAGAATAGACTTTTGATCTCATCACAGTTGACTTAGCACAAACACCACAAGACCAATGTCTCTGAATGTTCAGAAATAGTGTTTAAACCTTAGTAGAAGGCTCCAATGTAAGTTTTAGAAACATTCAACCGATGATTTGGGAGAATAGACTTTTGATCTCATCACAGTTGACTTAGCACAAACACCACAAGACCAATGTCTCTGAATGTTCAGAAATAGTGTTTAAACCTTAGTAGAAGGCTCCAATGTAAGTTTTAGAAACATTCAACCGATGATTTGGGAGAATAGACTTTTGATCTCATCACAGTTGACTTAGCACAAACACCACAAGACCAATGTCTCTGAATGTTCAGAAATAGTGTTTAAACCTTAGTAGAAGGCTCCAATGTAAGTTTTAGAAACATCCAACCAATGATTTGGGAGAATAGACTTTTGATCTCATCACAGTTGACTTAGCACAAACACCACAAGACCAATGTCTCTGAATGTTCAGAAATAGTGTTTAAACCTTAGTAGAAGGCTCCAATGTAAGTTTTAGAAACATCCAACCAATGATTTGGGAGAATAGACTTTTGATCTCATCACAGTTGACTTAGCACAAACACCACAAGTCCAATGTCTCTGAATGTTTAGAAATAGTTTTTAAACCTTAGTAGAAGCCTTCAATATAAGTTTTAGCAACACCCAAGCAATAAATTTTGAAAAAAAAATTTTGAGCATATTTCACATCGCAGTTGACTTAGCACAAACACCACAAGACCAATGTCTCTGAATGTTTAGAAATAGTGTTTAAACCTTAGTAGAAGGCTCCAATGTAAGTTTTAGAAACATCCAACCGATGATTTGGGAGAATAGACTTTTGATCTCATCACAGTTGACTTAGCACAAACACCACAAGACCAATGTCTCTGAATGTTCAGAAATAGTGTTTAAACTTTAGTAGAAGGCTCCAATGTAAGTTTTAGAAACATTCAACCGATGATTTGGGAGAATAAACTTTTGATCTCATCACAGTTGACTTAGCACAAACACCACAAGACCAATGTCTCTGAATGTTCAGAAATAGTGTTTAAACCTTAGTAGAAGGCTCCAATGTAAGTTTTAGAAACATTCAACCGATGATTTGGGAGAATAGACTTTTGATCTCATCACAGTTGACTTAGCACAAACACCACAAGACCAATGTCTCTGAATGTTCAGAAATAGTGTTTAAACCTTAGTAGAAGGCTCCAATGTAAGTTTTAGAAACATTCAACCGATGATTTGGGAGAATAGACTTTTGATCTCATCACAGTTGACTTAGCACAAACACCACAAGACCAATGTCTCTGAATGTTCAGAAATAGTGTTTAAACCTTAGTAGAAGGCTCCAATGTAAGTTTTAGAAACATCCAACCAATGATTTGGGAGAATAGACTTTTGATCTCATCACAGTTGACTTAGCACAAACACCACAAGACCAATGTCTCTGAATGTTCAGAAATAGTGTTTAAACCTTAGTAGAAGGCTCCAATGTAAGTTTTAGAAACATCCAACCGATGATTTGGGAGAATAGACTTTTGATCTCATCACAGTTGACTTAGCACAAACACCACAAGACCAATGTCTCTGGATGTTCAGAAATAGTGTTTAAACCTTAGTAGAAGCCTTCAATGTAAGTTTTAGCAACATCCAAGCGATGATTTGGTTGAATAGACTTTTGATCTCATCACAGTTGACTTAGCACAAACACCACAAGACCAATGTCTCTGAACGTTCAGAAATAGTGTTTAAACCTTAGTAGAAGGCTCCAATGTAAGTTTTAGAAACATCCAACCAATGATTTGGGAGAATAGACTTTTGATCTCATCACAGTTGACTTAGCACAAACACCACAAGACCAATGTCTCTGAATGTTCAGAAATAGTGTTTAAACCCTAGTAGAAGGCTCCAATGTAAGTTTTAGAAACAACCAACCAATGATTTGGGAGAATAGAATTTTGATCTCATCACAGTTGACTTAGCACAAACACCACAAGACCAATGTCTCTGAATGTTCAGAAATAGTGTTTAAACCTTAGTAGAAGGCTCCAATGTAAGTTTTAGAAACATCCAACCAATGATTTGGGAGAATAGACTTTTGATCTCATCACAGTTGACTTAGCACAAACACCACAAGACCAATGTCTCTGAATGTTCAGAAATAGTGTTTAAACCTTAGTAGAAGGCTCCAATGTAAGTTTTAGAAACATCCAACCAATGATTTGGGAGAATAGACTTTTGATCTCATCACAGTTGACTTAGCACAAACACCACAAGACCAATGTCTCTGAATGTTCAGAAATAGTGTTTAAACCTTAGTAGAAGGCTCCAATGTAAGTTTTAGAAACATCCAACCAATGATTTGGGAGAATAGACTTTTGATCTCATCACAGTTGACTTAGCACAAACACCACAAGACCAATGTCTCTGAATGTTCAGAAATAGTGTTTAAACCTTAGTAGAAGGCTCCAATGTAAGTTTTAGAAACATCCAACCGATGATTTGGGAGAATAGACTTTTGATCTCATCACAGTTGACTTAGCACAAACACCACAAGACCAATGTCTCTGGATGTTCAGAAATAGTGTTTAAACCTTAGTAGAAGCCTTCAATGTAAGTTTTAGCAACATCCAAGCGATGATTTGGTTGAATAGACTTTTGATCTCATCACAGTTGACTTAGCACAAACACCACAAGACCAATGTCTCTGAACGTTCAGAAATAGTGTTTAAACCTTAGTAGAAGGCTCCAATGTAAGTTTTAGAAACATCCAACCAATGATTTGGGAGAATAGACTTTTGATCTCATCACAGTTGACTTAGCACAAACACCACAAGACCAATGTCTCTGAATGTTCAGAAATAGTGTTTAAACCCTAGTAGAAGGCTCCAATGTAAGTTTTAGAAACAACCAACCAATGATTTGGGAGAATAGAATTTTGATCTCATCACAGTTGACTTAGCACAAACACCACAAGACCAATGTCTCTGAATGTTCAGAAATAGTGTTTAAACCTTAGTAGAAGGCTCCAATGTAAGTTTTAGAAACATCCAACCAATGATTTGGGAGAATAGACTTTTGATCTCATCACAGTTGACTTAGCACAAACACCACAAGACCAATGTCTCTGAATGTTCAGAAATAGTGTTTAAACCTTAGTAGAAGGCTCCAATGTAAGTTTTAGAAACATCCAACCAATGATTTGGGAGAATAGACTTTTGATCTCATCACAGTTGACTTAGCACAAACACCACAAGACCAATGTCTCTGAATGTTCAGAAATAGTGTTTAAACCTTAGTAGAAGGCTCCAATGTAAGTTTTAGAAACATCCAACCGATGATTTGGGAGAATAGACTTTTGATCTCATCACAGTTGACTTAGCACAAACACCACAAGTCCAATGTCTCTGAATGTTCAGAAATAGTGTTTAAACCTTAGTAGAAGCCTTCAATATAAGTTTTAGCAACACCCAAGCAATAAATTTTGAAAAAAAAATTTTGAGCTCATTTCACATCGCAGTTGACTTAGCACAAACACCACAAGACCAATGTCTCTGAATGTTCAGAAATAGTGTTTAAACCTTAGTAGAAGCCTTCAATATAAGTTTTAGCAACACCCAAGCAATAAATTTTGAAAAAAAAATTTTGAGCTTCTTTCACATCACAGTTGACTTAGCACAAACACCACTAGACCAATGTCTCTGAATGTTCAGAAATAGTGTTTAAACCTTAGTAGAAGGCTCCAATGTAAGTTTTAGAAACATCCAACCAATGATTTGGGAGAATAGACTTTTGATCTCATCACAGTTGACTTAGCACAAACACCACAAGACCAATGTCTCTGAATGTTCAGAAATAGTGTTTAAACCCTAGTAGAAGGCTCCAATGTAAGTTTTAGAAACATCCAACCAATGATTTGGAAGAATAGACTTTTGATCTCATCACAGTTGACTTAGCACAAACACCACAAGACCAATGTCTCTGAATGTTCAGAAATAGTGTTTAAACCTTAGTAGAAGGCTCCAATGTAAGTTTTAGAAACATCCAACCGATGATTTGGGAGAATAGACTTTTGATCTCATCACAGTTGACTTAGCACAAACACCACAAGACCAATGTCTCTGGATGTTCAGAAATAGTGTTTAAACCTTAGTAGAAGCCTTCAATGTAAGTTTTAGCAACATCCAAGCGATGATTTGGTTGAATAGACTTTTGATCTCATCACAGTTGACTTAGCACAAACACCACAAGACCAATGTCTCTGAACGTTCAGAAATAGTGTTTAAACCTTAGTAGAAGGCTCCAATGTAAGTTTTAGAAACATTCAACCGATGATTTGGGAGAATAGACTTTTGATCTCATCACAGTTGACTTAGCACAAACACCACAAGACCAATGTCTCTGAATGTTCAGAAATAGTGTTTAAACCTTAGTAGAAGGCTCCAATGTAAGTTTTAGAAACATCCAACCAATGATTTGGGAGAATAGACTTTTGATCTCATCACAGTTGACTTAGCACAAACACCACAAGACCAATGTCTCTGAATGTTCAGAAATAGTGTTTAAACCTTAGTAGAAGGCTCCAATGTAAGTTTTAGAAACATCCAACCAATGATTTGGGAGAATAGACTTTTGATCTCATCACAGTTGACTTAGCACAAACACCACAAGTCCAATGTCTCTGAATGTTTAGAAATAGTTTTTAAACCTTAGTAGAAGCCTTCAATATAAGTTTTAGCAACACCCAAGCAATAAATTTTGAAAAAAAAATTTTGAGCATATTTCACATCGCAGTTGACTTAGCACAAACACCACAAGACCAATGTCTCTGAATGTTTAGAAATAGTGTTTAAACCTTAGTAGAAGGCTCCAATGTAAGTTTTAGAAACATCCAACCGATGATTTGGGAGAATAGACTTTTGATCTCATCACAGTTGACTTAGCACAAACACCACAAGACCAATGTCTCTGAATGTTCAGAAATAGTGTTTAAACCTTAGTAGAAGGCTCCAATGTAAGTTTTAGAAACATCCAACCGATGATTTGGGAGAATAGACTTTTGATCTCATCACAGTTGACTTAGCACAAACACCACAAGACCAATGTCTCTGAATGTTCAGAAATAGTGTTTAAACCTTAGTAGAAGGCTCCAATGTAAGTTTTAGAAACATTCAACCGATGATTTGGGAGAATAGACTTTTGATCTCATCACAGTTGACTTAGCACAAACACCACAAGACCAATGTCTCTGAATGTTCAGAAATAGTGTTTAAACCTTAGTAGAAGGCTCCAATGTAAGTTTTAGAAACATCCAACCAATGATTTGGGAGAATAGACTTTTGATCTCATCACAGTTGACTTAGCACAAACACCACAAGACCAATGTCTCTGAATGTTCAGAAATAGTGTTTAAACCTTAGTAGAAGGCTCCAATGTAAGTTTTAGAAACATCCAACCGATGATTTGGGAGAATAGACTTTTGATCTCATCACAGTTGACTTAGCACAAACACCACAAGTCCAATGTCTCTGAATGCTCAGAAATAGTGTTTAAACCTTAGTAGAAGCCTTCAATATAAGTTTTAGCAACACCCAAGCAATAAATTTTGAAAAAAAAATTTTGAGCTCATTTCACATCGCAGTTGACTTAGCACAAACACCACAAGACCAATGTCTCTGAATGTTCAGAAATAGTGTTTAAACCTTAGTAGAAGGCTCCAATGTAAGTTTTAGAAACATCCAACCAATGATTTGGGAGAATAGACTTTTGATCTCATCACAGTTGACTTAGCACAAACACCACAAGACCAATGTCTCTGAATGTTCAGAAATAGTGTTTAAACCTTAGTAGAAGGCTCCAATGTAAGTTTTAGAAACATCCAACCAATGATTTGAAAGAATAGACTTTTGATCTCATCACAGTTGACTTAGCACAAACACCACAAGTCCAATGTCTCTGAATGTTTAGAAATAGTTTTTAAACCTTAGTAGAAGCCTTCAATATAAGTTTTAGCAACACCCAAGCAATAAATTTTGAAAAAAAAATTTTGAGCATATTTCACATCGCAGTTGACTTAGCACAAACACCACAAGACCAATGTCTCTGAATGTTTAGAAATAGTGTTTAAACCTTAGTAGAAGGCTCCAATGTAAGTTTTAGAAACATCCAACCGATGATTTGGGAGAATAGACTTTTGATCTCATCACAGTTGACTTAGCACAAACACCACAAGACCAATGTCTCTGAATGTTCAGAAATAGTGTTTAAACTTTAGTAGAAGGCTCCAATGTAAGTTTTAGAAACATTCAACCGATGATTTGGGAGAATAAACTTTTGATCTCATCACAGTTGACTTAGCACAAACACCACAAGACCAATGTCTCTGAATGTTCAGAAATAGTGTTTAAACCTTAGTAGAAGGCTCCAATGTAAGTTTTAGAAACATTCAACCGATGATTTGGGAGAATAGACTTTTGATCTCATCACAGTTGACTTAGCACAAACACCACAAGACCAATGTCTCTGAATGTTCAGAAATAGTGTTTAAACCTTAGTAGAAGGCTCCAATGTAAGTTTTAGAAACATCCAACCAATGATTTGGGAGAATAGACTTTTGATCTCATCACAGTTGACTTAGCACAAACACCACAAGACCAATGTCTCTGAATGTTCAGAAATAGTGTTTAAACCTTAGTAGAAGGCTCCAATGTAAGTTTTAGAAACATCCAACCGATGATTTGGGAGAATAGACTTTTGATCTCATCACAGTTGACTTAGCACAAACACCACAAGTCCAATGTCTCTGAATGCTCAGAAATAGTGTTTAAACCTTAGTAGAAGCCTTCAATATAAGTTTTAGCAACACCCAAGCAATAAATTTTGAAAAAAAAATTTTGAGCTCATTTCACATCGCAGTTGACTTAGCACAAACACCACAAGACCAATGTCTCTGAATGTTCAGAAATAGTGTTTAAACCTTAGTAGAAGCCTTCAATATAAGTTTTAGCAACACCCAAGCAATAAATTTTGAAAAAAAAATTTTGAGCTTCTTTCACATCACAGTTGACTTAGCACAAACACCACAAGACCAATGTCTCTGAATGTTCAGAAATAGTGTTTAAACCTTAGTAGAAGGCTCCAATGTAAGTTTTAGAAACATCCAACCAATGATTTGGGAGAATAGACTTTTGATCTCATCACAGTTGACTTAGCACAAACACCACAAGACCAATGTCTCTGAATGTTCAGAAATAGTGTTTAAACCCTAGTAGAAGGCTCTAATGTAAGTTTTAGAAACATCCAACCAATGATTTGGGAGAATAGACTTTTGATCTCATCACAGTTGACTTAGCACAAACACCACAAGACCAATGTCTCTGAATGTTCAGAAATAGTGTTTAAACCTTAGTAGAAGGCTCCAATGTAAGTTTTAGAAACATCCAACCAATGATTTGGGAGAATAGACTTTTGATCTCATCACAGTTGACTTAGCACAAACACCACAAGACCAATGTCTCTGAATGTTCAGAAATAGTGTTTAAACCTTAGTAGAAGGCTCCAATGTAAGTTTTAGAAACATTCAACCGATGATTTGGGAGAATAGACTTTTGATCTCATCACAGTTGACTTAGCACAAACACCACAAGACCAATGTCTCTGAATGTTCAGAAATAGTGTTTAAACCTTAGTAGAAGGCTCCAATGTAAGTTTTAGAAACATCCAACCAATGATTTGAGAGAATAGACTTTTGATCTCATCACAGTTGACTTAGCACAAACACCACAAGACCAATGTCTCTGAATGTTCAGAAATAGTGTTTAAACCTTAGTAGAAGGCTCCAATGTAAGTTTTAGAAACATCCAACCGATGATTTGGGAGAATAGACTTTTGATCTCATCACAGTTGACTTAGCACAAACACCACAAGTCCAATGTCTCTGAATGTTCAGAAATAGTGTTTAAACCTTAGTAGAAGCCTTCAATATAAGTTTTAGCAACACCCAAGCAATAAATTTTGAAAAAAAAATTTTGAGCTCATTTCACATCGCAGTTGACTTAGCACAAACACCACAAGACCAATGTCTCTGAATGTTCAGAAATAGTGTTTAAACCTTAGTAGAAGCCTTCAATATAAGTTTTAGCAACACCCAAGCAATAAATTTTGAAAAAAAAATTTTGAGCTTCTTTCACATCACAGTTGACTTAGCACAAACACCACTAGACCAATGTCTCTGAATGTTCAGAAATAGTGTTTAAACCTTAGTAGAAGGCTCCAATGTAAGTTTTAGAAACATCCAACCAATGATTTGGGAGAATAGACTTTTGATCTCATCACAGTTGACTTAGCACAAACACCACAAGACCAATGTCTCTGAATGTTCAGAAATAGTGTTTAAACCCTAGTAGAAGGCTCCAATGTAAGTTTTAGAAACATCCAACCAATGATTTGGAAGAATAGACTTTTGATCTCTGTTGCGAGCAGAAACGCAACAGAAATAATGTTAAGTTGAAAAAAGAGCTTCAGTTTTTTACCTGAATCAATGGAATATTCATGTTGTTCTTTCCTTTGTCGTAAGCTACTCGGATCTTTGTTTATTGGTCGGAATATATCGCAGCAGAATCTTAAATCATAGAATTTTCGCCAGTAGTTTGAGATTCGGGCGTGTCACGCCATCTTGTGTTAAGTTCGGGCATCGGATTTATCTACAAAGGAAAAGTTAAGGTTTTTAATTTCGGTTCCGGTTAGTTTGAATAATTTTCGAGAACTTATCTGACACGGTACAGGCGGGCATTGGGTCGCTAATTAAAGGAGATAACGGCGAGGATGGGTTTCAAAGTGAAAGGCGAAGTCGTTGTTGATTATCGAGCGGTTTGGTCTGGTCGGAGCGCACTCGGAAAGATGTTGTTTGAACCTGTAGATTTAAATGCATTAGGTTAGAAACAACTCCGATGATTGAATAAATAGCTTTAGGTGTATTTTACCGTGGATTGAAATCCGATGATTCAGCGTTGGGCAGAGGCGAAGCTTCGTTGGTCACCAAGGAGCGTTGATCGGCTAGATCCGCCATTAGAAGACAGTTGGTACAACGAGCCTCGTTTTCGTTTGAGATTTAATTTGATTCAGAATGAGATTTGTTCGACTTAAGTTTTTATTGTGTGATTTTAATACGATTTCGAATTGATTAGTTGATTACTTTTTCGTTGTTTTGTGTTTCGGATAAGATTCAATCGTTTGGTCGAGTGTCACGTGATTTGGCGAATCGAGCATCTTTTCGGTCGAGTTCGGGTTTTCTAACTCGCCCGCGAATAGCATTGGGTATGGTGCGGGAGATGGGAATTTAATTCCGTGCAATGCAAGAGTTTTATTAAATGCGCACAAGGAGTGTCGAGGATGCATTATTTGGGTTCTTTATTCGTATTTTGACAGTGGCCATGTCCGGGATGCGAGAATTGCGATTGATTAGATTAAGTGTTCGTTGACATTGATTAGGCGACGTCTCGTGGCGAAATGTAGCAGTTTTCGGGTTTTTGAGATTTCCATTCAATGTTCGTTGAGATTTTAATTTTGAAGGTTTGCACCTTCTTTCAATTCATTTTCGTGGCATTAAATAATCATTAGGGTTTGGGTTATTTATATGCACAATTTTCGATATTAGAGACAAGTTTTTTGGTGTAATTTGAACTCTCAACGGCCGTTCTTGTTTTGTTGTACGGAGGCCGTTTTGAGACATTGGCTTTTTGATATATTGTTATCTATTTTATTAATAATGCTGTCGTATTGACGTTTATTGTTATTAGAGACCGTGGCACGAGTTTGCACATTGTAATAACAGTTATAGTTTTGATTTGAACGATTAAACATCGGTTTTATTTTTGTTCGTAAGTAAGAACGAGTGTCTCTTTTCGTCTGCACACGAGCGCGAGATTCGAATCTGCGCCATCTTTGATTTATGATAGACGAGATTGATATTCGAGCCCGAATATCCGCCAACAGTCATGTTTAAAGCAAAAGCCAGGTTCTCGAGTTTTGGTCGACATGGAGAGGACAATGGTGGCCAAGTCAGAAAACATGATATGCGTTATCAGATGTCAGAATGGGTTCAATCGAGTCGGGTGGTGAAAAGTGCTGTGCGAAGATTTGATCGCTCGAATGTTTATTACGAGGTGCTTGAGTTGCCAGTCCTTGCAGCAATCACTGCTTGCTGGCAACATAGCCCTTTTTGTGGTGCCGTGGATGACCGGGATTCGTCGGGTAGACGAGGTGAGAGCCAGCAACCAGATGAGAATAGAAGTCCCAGGGTCGCAAAAGCAAGCAGCCGGCGTCAACAGAGAAGTGCCCGCACTGATGGGTTGAGGGCGAAGCGGCAAGCGGTCTCTCGTCGGGCGGTAATCAAGTCGAAGGAGATTTGGGAAAAATACGTCGCGGGAGGTCGGTTGATCCGAAAGCGTCGGTCGAGCCGTCGGAAGGGACAATGGCGTCGCGGGACAGGAAAGAAGAAGGTTGCGGAAATTAAGCAGTCGGCGTACAAAGAAGGAGGAACGATCGGAACCCTGAATCTCGGGCGAGCCTAGAAGTTATACACAACGCAATGACACTAGAAGAGAAGAGTCTTGTGTTTTCTTTTTTTCGAATTGTTTATTTGCTTTAAGTTAGTTTAGAGTTGTTTTAGGATTGTTTTGGGGGTTTTTTGTTTCGTTCGGCTAGTGTATGTGTATTGCGGGGTTGTTATGTCGGATTCGATTTGGTGTGCAGTATATTGGTAGTCTTAATTTGTGGGGCGTGCTCTGTTTCAGGGCTCAACGAGGGTCGTAAGACACTCTTGCCTAATGAAGTGGGTCATTGAAAAAGCGCCTTGTAAAGTTTACTTTAATGTGTATGATTTTCAGACTAGCATGATTTCGAGTTGTTTCCGACCTGACAATTTTGTGAGCGCCGTTCGATGTGGAGAATTTCCGTTACGATCTTACCTTTTAAGTGTTGAGTTTTTCGAATCACATTCAAAGTTCGAAGTGTGTCCTTTTGGGGGGATTGATTTTCAATTGCTTATGCATAATTAGTCGGTTTTTTTTGTGAACTGGATTTTCTTTGGAGATTGAAGTTTCTAGTCAGTCCTTTCATTTTGTCACGTTGATGAATTAAAGGTAAAAAGCTTTGAGTTAAATTTGAGTTCCAATTGCGAGTTTAGAAATTAATTTCCGACGTTTCCGAAAGTTGCATTCAAGTATGAACATGTCTCCGTTAAATAGGAAAGGGGCAGAAAGATAAATTCCCTTTATAGATAAAGACGTGGGTTCCCCCAATCGACAATTTTGAGATTGGTGTGAGTTTTAATAGAAAAGAAAATTTCGAGTCTCTTAAGTTTGAACGCGGTTGGAATCCGTTTGGGAGTATGCATAATTAAGAAGCTGGACAGCCTTTTAAAGAACCAGAAAAGAGAATTAGCACACCCCAGGTTAAGGGTCCAACTCGTGAATTAGCATAAGAAGTTTTAATGCAAGCTAAGTTTATACGTTAGGGAAATCGCTGGATTTTGAGGGAAATTAGCTGGCAAGAAATAAGAGATGATGTGTGGAATTTCGATTCTCTATTCCGTTTTCGGGACGCCGAATAAAAGAAGGAGTTTTGGGTTTCATCATCCGTGGCAATAGAAAACTATGGTCGACTTCAAGAGGTTTTACTTTTATTAAAGTATCCAAGCGCTTTGAAGGGGGTCGAAAGCTAGTTGAAGAAAATGATTCGCCACGCAAAAGAATAAGTTCAGACTAATGAAGGAACGAGAGAGTTCGCCATTGGTTGCAAGTTAAAGTATCGCCTTAGCGGGAGGTCCCAATTGGTCACTTTGATCGAAATTGCTGCTTCCTCAGGCGGAGCAAGAGCGCAATAAGTTCCGTTGGTTCTGATGCGCAATAAATCGAACCAAAGAGAGATAAATCTTATTGTACAGAAAAAGAAAGACGAACGTAAAACCTTTACACTAATTTCCTTTATGGCAAAGGGCCGTTTGGAAATAGAAGTTGTTCGTCAGGAATTTTCCGTGATTCTTTGTCTTTATTTTCGAAGCAACAAGCTACAAAAAGAAAATATTACATTGGTTGTTGGAGATTCCTTTAGTAGCGAGAAACTTTCTCTTTTGAGCTGTTAACAGCACGGTCAGTTTAATTTAGAAAGCTTGCAATTTAGAAGTCCAGTCGGTTAACAGTTGGTCCGTCGAGCTTCACTGGAAAAAGTGAGAAGAAGTTCAGTCGGTTAACAGTTGGTCCGTCGAGTTTCACTAGCATAAAGAGGAGAGGGTAATTGACGCGTGAGAATTCTGCGCTAAATTCACTCCTCAAGAAATGGAAATGAAAGGGGAGGAACTCTGGAAAGTCTTGAGTTTGCATAATAAAGTTTTAACGATGAAAATTCCCCCCTATACAGAAGACAGAAATAGAAAAGGCTTTAGTTGGTTAACAGTGGCCCATCAAGCCCAATTATTTGATTAAAGAAAAGGTTTTAGTTGGTTAACAGCGGTCCATCAAACCTAAGGATAGAGATCCATCTTCTTCCTTGTAGAGTAGAAAAAGGCAACAATCATCAGCTTTCAGCTAATAGAGTAAAAAGGGATCATAAAGTTAAACTGAAAGGATTTTTTTAAAGCAATCAGTCAGAGTTAGTCCGGTGCAAGTTGGTTCGAAGAAGTTGTTGAGCTGGGAAGAGCCAAGGGAAGTCAGCCGAAGAAACAAGGTGACTGTAAAAAGGTTTAGTCGAGAAAAGGAGCGAATCCCAGTTTATTGATATAGCAAGGGAAAATTTACTCTCAGGTCGCTTTCACTCAAGACACTGAGTCTCTCATCACTTAGAAAAATGTAGAAATTGGTTTAGTTTATTCTTCCAATCTTTCTATATGGCTCTTTATTTAAGAAAATCCAGAAGATTCCTCTCGAGAATTTAGTGATTTCAAGTTTCGGAAGTTTCCCGATCGATTTCTTTGAAAGCATAAAAGATCTTCACAGTAGAAATACTTATTCTCCAGGATATTACAGTTAGAACAAGTTAAATAAATGGGGAGCAGATTAAGTTTGGACGTAAGAATTTAGAATTTCTATTACAGTCGAATTCAGGTGTTGGTCAAATATAGCAGTCGGTGTTAGTATTTATGGCATTAGTCAAAACCACATGAGCCGATCTGTTGAGATATTCATTGCTGCTGGGTGCATCTTAGAAAATAAAGCCTTCCTCCTTCTCTAACCTTTAATCGTTTTTTTTCCTGACAGTCTCAGTATTAGAAAAGTTCGCCACTTTATTTCGGGAAATTTCCTGAAAAGTGGATCTACTCCTTGGCGCCGAGTGTGTCAAAATACATGCTGTCACTTCCTAAATATCAATCCATACCATACTTAAACCTTGACTTAAAAGAAAAGAAAAATCCTTTACATCTAACATAAGAATAACAGAACGAAAAAGTTTTTCAATAAGTTCTCCTCTAGACGAGATAGATTAGCTTTTCTGTTATAAGCACCGTCCTTTTTTTTTTTCCCCCTTCTGGAGAGCTCTGCTTCAAAGGCAGCCAACTGCAATCGCCTTTGAACACTGGGAATCTTGAGAGTTCTGGACATTTTCAGAAAAACGATTCAATTTGTGAAGTAATGGCTTTGTACTTTCTGTTTGGAAGTTAGCAAACAAGTCCTTCGCATTGCGGTGTTCACGTATGGGTTACGTTGTCCTTTTAGGGTTAGAAAATACATAAAGAAGTAAATAGAATAGAAAACCTTGACCTCTTAAACCTTCATAACAGTCAAACTCGATAATAGAAGTTTCAATCCATTTAGATGAATGAATCGCTTTTCCCCTCGGGATTAGACGAAAATGGAAGTTTCTCCTATTTGATGCAGTTATTTAGTTCTGAAACGAATGCGGGAGTATGTCGGGACCTGCTCATGTCAGCTTATCTAATGTGACAAGGACAGTGCTTTCATGCACGCAATCAGATATAAAGTCCCTCTACACCCCTTCTCTCTTTATGATTCTAATGGTTCTTCGTTTGAATGTTCGATTTTTCGACATGCAAGATGGCAAACACCAATGGGTTGCTCGAATCCCTTAGAGACCTCCAGCCGGAGTTAGCAGGAGTAGGGACCTGAATAGAAATAGAGCTTCCTTTCTTGTTTTTTTTGAGTCGGGAGGGAATTATATGAATATATAAAATAAAATTGAGATTGGAAACGACAAGATGTGTCCGGGAAAGTCCTGCCGGCCACCGGCGGAGTGCACGCCGTCGGTCGCCGAAGAGGAACGGTCACTAAACCTTTTTGATCAATTTCCTGTTCTCCTAATCCTAAGATTTTATATTGCGGAAAAAATAACAGATAAAAGAGTCCTCATAGCCTCCCCCACTCTTACCTCAAACAATTAACACGGGAAATAAAATACAGGGTGTTTAGAATAAACTCAAGTTATGGTGGATTCAGATAAATATCGAATGTCCTTGATTGGATAACAACAAGAAACTAACCCCTCCATTGGAAAATAGTAGAATGTGGGATAATTTGGTCTTGACGAGGTTTTCTTTTTAGACAAAGTTGATGGAGTTTTCCAAGGCAGAATTAAGATAGGAAAATATTAGAGATTTACAGAGTTGATGATAAAAGTTGTTGCCTAAGACAAGTGAAGTGGATTAGCAAAAAAGAGAAGTCCGCTGTTTCTGAGTCCACGGGTTCGGCAATCTTGACTTCCTTTTTTTAGAATTTAAGAGAATTTTTAAGACATTCGAGAGTTAACAGAAGACGATTCCGGTTTGTAAAAGGAATTTTAAGCGGTCCGGAAGTCGTTGTCTCCGAATAAGAAAAGAAAAAATAGTCAAAGAACATCGGCGCGTGAAGTGGTTATTGAGCCGTGTCGAGAGTCACAAGTCGTAAGAATACGACGTCCGTTGAAATGAGTGAGAGTCTGGAATTTAAAAAGAGGGTATCAGATTTTCTCAAGAGAAGCGAGGTCTATTTAAATTAATGCAATGTTACTTCGCTCGATGCGGGACGTTAAAAAACTACCGGTTGAGATTAGCAAAAGGCGTAGACAATCGAGATTAGGGAAGTTAGGTGGTTTCTCCTTCTCCACGAGAGCATCATTAGTTGAAAAGGTTCCTTCTCTGGAAGAAGATGGAACATTTCCGAATCTCATTGGCGTCCTTCGTTTAAAAGCTGTGAATCGAAAATAGTTTTGTTTGCATAAATAATAGAGAGTGTCTGTATTTCCTATTCCCCTCCCTCTTAGGTCCTTAAACTCGGTCTCTTGGAAAGAAGAGATAAGACCAAGATGGGAGTCTGAGAGAGGGGATGGGTTGCGGGGGTACAGATAAGAGAGACGGTTGTTCGTCCTAAGCGTCTCCACAGCGTCACCTGTGAGAAATAGCGAGGTTAGATGGGTTGTCCTAGTAACAAAGAGATGTGAATTTATTAGGTTTAATTTCCCCCTGCTATCCCCTTTTTTTTTGGTGGGAGCGATGTTGCGAGCAGAAACGCAACAGAAATAATGTTAAGTTGAAAAAAGAGCTTCAGTTTTTTACCTGAATCAATGGAATATTCATGTTGTTCTTTCCTTTGTCGTAAGCTACTCGGATCTTTGTTTATTGGTCGGAATATATCGCAGCAGAATCTTAAATCATAGAATTTTCGCCAGTAGTTTGAGATTCGGGCGTGTCACGCCATCTTGTGTTAAGTTCGGGCATCGGATTTATCTACAAAGGAAAAGTTAAGGTTTTTAATTTCGGTTCCGGTTAGTTTGAATAATTTTCGAGAACTTATCTGACACGGTACAGGCGGGCATTGGGTCGCTAATTAAAGGAGATAACGGCGAGGATGGGTTTCAAAGTGAAAGGCGAAGTCGTTGTTGATTATCGAGCGGTTTGGTCTGGTCGGAGCGCACTCGGAAAGATGTTGTTTGAACCTGTAGATTTAAATGCATTAGGTTAGAAACAACTCCGATGATTGAATAAATAGCTTTAGGTGTATTTTACCGTGGATTGAAATCCGATGATTCAGCGTTGGGCAGAGGCGAAGCTTCGTTGGTCACCAAGGAGCGTTGATCGGCTAGATCCGCCATTAGAAGACAGTTGGTACAACGAGCCTCGTTTTCGTTTGAGATTTAATTTGATTCAGAATGAGATTTGTTCGACTTAAGTTTTTATTGTGTGATTTTAATACGATTTCGAATTGATTAGTTGATTACTTTTTCGTTGTTTTGTGTTTCGGATAAGATTCAATCGTTTGGTCGAGTGTCACGTGATTTGGCGAATCGAGCATCTTTTCGGTCGAGTTCGGGTTTTCTAACTCGCCCGCGAATAGCATTGGGTATGGTGCGGGAGATGGGAATTTAATTCCGTGCAATGCAAGAGTTTTATTAAATGCGCACAAGGAGTGTCGAGGATGCATTATTTGGGTTCTTTATTCGTATTTTGACAGTGGCCATGTCCGGGATGCGAGAATTGCGATTGATTAGATTAAGTGTTCGTTGACATTGATTAGGCGACGTCTCGTGGCGAAATGTAGCAGTTTTCGGGTTTTTGAGATTTCCATTCAATGTTCGTTGAGATTTTAATTTTGAAGGTTTGCACCTTCTTTCAATTCATTTTCGTGGCATTAAATAATCATTAGGGTTTGGGTTATTTATATGCACAATTTTCGATATTAGAGACAAGTTTTTTGGTGTAATTTGAACTCTCAACGGCCGTTCTTGTTTTGTTGTACGGAGGCCGTTTTGAGACATTGGCTTTTTGATATATTGTTATCTATTTTATTAATAATGCTGTCGTATTGACGTTTATTGTTATTAGAGACCGTGGCACGAGTTTGCACATTGTAATAACAGTTATAGTTTTGATTTGAACGATTAAACATCGGTTTTATTTTTGTTCGTAAGTAAGAACGAGTGTCTCTTTTCGTCTGCACACGAGCGCGAGATTCGAATCTGCGCCATCTTTGATTTATGATAGACGAGATTGATATTCGAGCCCGAATATCCGCCAACAGTCATGTTTAAAGCAAAAGCCAGGTTCTCGAGTTTTGGTCGACATGGAGAGGACAATGGTGGCCAAGTCAGAAAACATGATATGCGTTATCAGATGTCAGAATGGGTTCAATCGAGTCGGGTGGTGAAAAGTGCTGTGCGAAGATTTGATCGCTCGAATGTTTATTACGAGGTGCTTGAGTTGCCAGTCCTTGCAGCAATCACTGCTTGCTGGCAACATCTCATCACAGTTGACTTAGCACAAACACCACAAGACCAATGTCTCTGAATGTTCAGAAATAGTGTTTAAACCTTAGTAGAAGGCTCCAATGTAAGTTTTAGAAACATCCAACCGATGATTTGGGAGAATAGACTTTTGATCTCATCACAGTTGACTTAGCACAAACACCACAAGACCAATATCTCTGGATGTTCAGAAATAGTGTTTAAACCTTAGTAGAAGCCTTCAATGTAAGTTTTAGCAACATCCAAGCGATGATTTGGTTGAATAGACTTTTGATCTCATCACAGTTGACTTAGCACAAACACCACAAGACCAATGTCTCTGAACGTTCAGAAATAGTGTTTAAACCTTAGTAGAAGCCTTCAATATAAGTTTTAGCAACACCCAAGCAATAAATTTTGAAAAAAAAATTTTGAGCTTCTTTCACATCACAGTTGACTTAGCACAAACACCACAAGACCAATGTCTCTGAATGTTCAGAAATAGTGTTTAAACCTTAGTAGAAGGCTCCAATGTAAGTTTTAGAAACATCCAACCAATGATTTGGGAGAATAGACTTTTGATCTCATCACAGTTGACTTAGCACAAACACCACAAGACCAATGTCTCTGAATGTTCAGAAATAGTGTTTAAACCCTAGTAGAAGGCTCCAATGTAAGTTTTAGAAACATCCAACCAATGATTTGGGAGAATAGACTTTTGATCTCATCACAGTTGACTTAGCACAAACACCACAAGACCAATGTCTCTGAATGTTCAGAAATAGTGTTTAAACCTTAGTAGAAGGCTCCAATGTAAGTTTTAGAAACATCCAACCAATGATTTGGGAGAATAGACTTTTGATCTCATCACAGTTGACTTAGCACAAACACCACAAGACCAATGTCTCTGAATGTTCAGAAATAGTGTTTAAACCTTAGTAGAAGGCTCCAATGTAAGTTTTAGAAACATTCAACCGATGATTTGGGAGAATAGACTTTTGATCTCATCACAGTTGACTTAGCACAAACACCACAAGACCAATGTCTCTGAATGTTCAGAAATAGTGTTTAAACCTTAGTAGAAGGCTCCAATGTAAGTTTTAGAAACATCCAACCAATGATTTGGGAGAATAGACTTTTGATCTCATCACAGTTGACTTAGCACAAACACCACAAGACCAATGTCTCTGAATGTTCAGAAATAGTGTTTAAACCTTAGTAGAAGGCTCCAATGTAAGTTTTAGAAACATCCAACCGATGATTTGGGAGAATAGACTTTTGATCTCATCACAGTTGACTTAGCACAAACACCACAAGTCCAATGTCTCTGAATGTTCAGAAATAGTGTTTAAACCTTAGTAGAAGCCTTCAATATAAGTTTTAGCAACACCCAAGCAATAAATTTTGAAAAAAAAATTTTGAGCTTCTTTCACATCACAGTTGACTTAGCACAAACACCACTAGACCAATGTCTCTGAATGTTCAGAAATAGTGTTTAAACCTTAGTAGAAGGCTCCAATGTAAGTTTTAGAAACATCCAACCAATGATTTGGGAGAATAGACTTTTGATCTCATCACAGTTGACTTAGCACAAACACCACAAGACCAATGTCTCTGAATGTTCAGAAATAGTGTTTAAACCCTAGTAGAAGGCTCCAATGTAAGTTTTAGAAACATCCAACCAATGATTTGGAAGAATAGACTTTTGATCTCATCACAGTTGACTTAGCACAAACACCACAAGATCAATGTCTCTGAATGTTCAGAAATAGTGTTTAAACCTTAGTAGAAGGCTCCAATGTAAGTTTTAGAAACATCCAACCGATGATTTGGGAGAATAGACTTTTGATCTCATCACAGTTGACTTAGCACAAACACCACAAGACCAATATCTCTGGATGTGCAGAAATAGTGTTTAAACCTTAGTAGAAGCCTTCAATGTAAGTTTTAGCAACATCCAAGCGATGATTTGGTTGAATAGACTTTTGATCTCATCACAGTTGACTTAGCACAAACACCACAAGACCAATGTCTCTGAACGTTCAGAAATAGTGTTTAAACCTTAGTAGAAGCCTTCAATATAAGTTTTAGCAACACCCAAGCAATAAATTTTGAAAAAAAAATTTTGAGCTTATTTCACATCACAGTTGACTTAGCACAAACACCACAAGACCAATGTCTCTGAATGTTCAGAAATAGTGTTTAAACCTTAGTAGAAGGCTCCAATGTAAGTTTTAGAAACATCCAACCAATGATTTGGGAGAATAGAATTTTGATCTCATCACAGTTGACTTAGCACAAACACCACAAGACCAATGTCTCTGAATGTTCAGAAATAGTGTTTAAACCTTAGTAGAAGGCTCCAATGTAAGTTTTAGAAACATCTAACCAATGATTTGGGAGAATAGACTTTGATCTCATCACAGTTGACTTAGCACAAACACCACAAGACCAATGTCTCTGAATGTTTAGAAATAATGTTTAAACCTTAGTAGAAGCCTTCAATATAAGTTTTAGCAACACCCAAGCAATAAATTTTGAAAAAAAAATTTTGAGCATATTTCACATCGCAGTTGACTTAGCACAAACACCACAAGACCAATGTCTCTGAATGTTTAGAAATAGTGTTTAAACCTTAGTAGAAGGCTCCAATGTAAGTTTTAGAAACATCCAACCGATGATTTGGGAGAATAGACTTTTGATCTCATCACAGTTGACTTAGCACAAACACCACAAGACCAATGTCTCTGAATGTTCAGAAATAGTGTTTAAACTTTAGTAGAAGGCTCCAATGTAAGTTTTAGAAACATTCAACCGATGATTTGGGAGAATAAACTTTTGATCTCATCACAGTTGACTTAGCACAAACACCACAAGACCAATGTCTCTGAATGTTCAGAAATAGTGTTTAAACCTTAGTAGAAGGCTCCAATGTAAGTTTTAGAAACATTCAACCGATGATTTGGGAGAATAGACTTTTGATCTCATCACAGTTGACTTAGCACAAACACCACAAGACCAATGTCTCTGAATGTTCAGAAATAGTGTTTAAACCTTAGTAGAAGGCTCCAATGTAAGTTTTAGAAACATCCAACCAATGATTTGGGAGAATAGACTTTTGATCTCATCACAGTTGACTTAGCACAAACACCACAAGACCAATGTCTCTGAATGTTCAGAAATAGTGTTTAAACCTTAGTAGAAGGCTCCAATGTAAGTTTTAGAAACATCCAACCGATGATTTGGGAGAATAGACTTTTGATCTCATCACAGTTGACTTAGCACAAACACCACAAGTCCAATGTCTCTGAATGTTCAGAAATAGTGTTTAAACCTTAGTAGAAGCCTTCAATATAAGTTTTAGCAACACCCAAGCAATAAATTTTGAAAAAAAAATTTTGAGCTTCTTTCACATCACAGTTGACTTAGCACAAACACCACTAGACCAATGTCTCTGAATGTTCAGAAATAGTGTTTAAACCTTAGTAGAAGGCTCCAATGTAAGTTTTAGAAACATCCAACCAATGATTTGGGAGAATAGACTTTTGATCTCATCACAGTTGACTTAGCACAAACACCACAAGACCAATGTCTCTGAATGTTCAGAAATAGTGTTTAAACCCTAGTAGAAGGCTCCAATGTAAGTTTTAGAAACATCCAACCAATGATTTGGAAGAATAGACTTTTGATCTCATCACAGTTGACTTAGCACAAACACCACAAGATCAATGTCTCTGAATGTTCAGAAATAGTGTTTAAACCTTAGTAGAAGGCTCCAATGTAAGTTTTAGAAACATCCAACCGATGATTTGGGAGAATAGACTTTTGATCTCATCACAGTTGACTTAGCACAAACACCACAAGACCAATATCTCTGGATGTGCAGAAATAGTGTTTAAACCTTAGTAGAAGCCTTCAATGTAAGTTTTAGCAACATCCAAGCGATGATTTGGTTGAATAGACTTTTGATCTCATCACAGTTGACTTAGCACAAACACCACAAGACCAATGTCTCTGAACGTTCAGAAATAGTGTTTAAACCTTAGTAGAAGCCTTCAATATAAGTTTTAGCAACACCCAAGCAATAAATTTTGAAAAAAAAATTTTGAGCTTATTTCACATCACAGTTGACTTAGCACAAACACCACAAGACCAATGTCTCTGAATGTTCAGAAATAGTGTTTAAACCTTAGTAGAAGGCTCCAATGTAAGTTTTAGAAACATCCAACCAATGATTTGGGAGAATAGAATTTTGATCTCATCACAGTTGACTTAGCACAAACACCACAAGACCAATGTCTCTGAATGTTCAGAAATAGTGTTTAAACCTTAGTAGAAGGCTCCAATGTAAGTTTTAGAAACATCTAACCAATGATTTGGGAGAATAGACTTTGATCTCATCACAGTTGACTTAGCACAAACACCACAAGACCAATGTCTCTGAATGTTTAGAAATAATGTTTAAACCTTAGTAGAAGCCTTCAATATAAGTTTTAGCAACACCCAAGCAATAAATTTTGAAAAAAAAATTTTGAGCATATTTCACATCGCAGTTGACTTAGCACAAACACCACAAGACCAATGTCTCTGAATGTTTAGAAATAGTGTTTAAACCTGTGGTGATTCGGCATCACCTGAAGAAGTAATTAGCGGTGATTATTGTGTTACTAATACTCGCCACTAGAGCGCGCTAGAAATACCGACTAGACTGACTAGTCTCGTGTTTCTGCGAACCTGCATAATCGGAAGGATTTGCATATGACGTCATTTCCGGTTAGTATATAACGCCGATACTTGACCGGAAACGACACTACAGTTACCACATTTCAGCAAGAGCACCATTTACCTCACCTTTCAGGCCGTTTCACGGATTGATCGAGGACCGGTGCCCGCTGACCATCTCAACTGTACAACAGCCACATTTATTTAGCGTAGCCAATCTACGCTAGAATAAATATTCGAACGATATTCGTTTAATTCGCACGAGAAAGCGAATTCTCGCGTGTTCATAATAACACGTGGAAATACCCTAGACAACAAACATAGACCACGCGTAGGACTAAACAATTGGATCCGCCATTGTTTAGCGGCAACTCGTATTCGCAGCCGAATCCGAGGACCAACACAGGAAACATCTTGACTTATATTTGTATTAGTAAGCGTGTTTTAATAAAGCAGTATTTGAAATATATTGTATTCCCGAGTGTATTATTTATTATCTTTAACCACAAAGTCGAATCACGACACGTGGGGGTCTGTCCGGGATAGATTTGCTAACCTTAAGACAATACTTTAAATAATAACCGGGATCTTTCGATCGATCATTATATCGTAAGAAATGACAAAAACTACCGCAGAAGATAGAAAAAGGCGTAACGACGAAAAGGATAGAAAAGAAGCCGAAGAAATCGAACGCCAAAAAGCGGAAGAAGCGAACCACGTGGAACCAGAAGTCGAGACTAACTCGACTAAAGTTTCAACGGAATCATCAAGTGAAAGCCTTCCCCTTGCAAGACAACTTCCGTTTACGGGAGGCGAATTCGAAGGATCAGGAAGCTCTCACGAAGAAAACGGACTAAATAAATCGTTCGAAAACCCTCGATTCGGATTGAAAAGCCCAAGACCTGTCGAAAAGGATCCCAGTGAAATGGATCTAATGACTCTTCTAAATAAAGCGGCAAACACAAGTGCCGCAATGATCAACGAGGCTGCCCGCGCAGACCAAGCAAGAACAGTCGCGTTAGAGAAGAAGAAAAACGAATTGATGGAAGATTTAGCCAGAGAGCATCGCGAGAAATTAGCTGCCATGGAACAGAGCTTGGCACAAGAACACCAAGCTAAACAAATGGCACTGGAGCGCGAGCTGGCTCGAGAATTGCTCGCGAAGCAGAAAATAATCGAACGAGAAATGGCAAAGGACTGCCAGATCCGGCCGCCAAGCAACGGGTTAAGCCAGCATTCGGAGCCAAACTCCGTACAGAGCTCCCCAGAACGGTCTCACACAGCTAAGGAGCTGGTAGCCAAAGCAATAGAAGTAACTCGGGTAGCTTGCGCACACGGCATCGAGATCGACCAGGACAAGGATCCCTACGCAGAGCTAAGCCGAGTAATCGACCTAGTAAATCAGAGGACTGAAAAACGATCGGCAGATAACACGGCCAGACGCGGAGAGAAACGACGTCGGGTCGGAGCAGATCGACAACAGTCCGAGACAGGCGGCGAAGCAACGTCAGACAGCGAAAGTATCGACTCTCAAGCATCTCACGGCAGTATCCGAGTCAACGGACTAGATAGCATCTTGAACGAATCGGACGAAGTCAAAGGAGAACTGTACGAGGCGTTTATACAAGATAGGAGGAATAATCAGGGCGCGCAATCATGGGCAATAAAAAACTCATTCGCAATGAAAACTGGCCAAACCAGTAATAACAACCCAGGCGACCCTAACGCAGAACTAATCAGATGTATAAATCAGAAGAATCAAATACGCAACGAAGTAGGTCAAAATAAACTGGCCATGCCGACGCTCGAGGAGATTAACGCAGTTAAAAATCACCTCGAAAAGAAACACGCCGCCGAAGCGTATGCTGGGAGAGATTCCTACGTTTTTATCAAAAAAACGAACGAAGGCCTCACGGGGACCCGACTGGACGATCTGATACCGCCCGGAACAAAGTTGAGCCAAACCTCCGCTCCAGAGAAAGCGAACCCAGATAACTCAACCATAGCGCAAGACCTCACGAATAACCCGAACACCGCGGGATCATCAGGGAAAACGTCGTTCCAACACAATCAGTTCGGACTGACGGGCAACGGTACGCATTACCCAAGCCTCCCTTCCGACAATCCACGATCATCACCGCTGCTTAGTGAGACTGACTCGCTAAGCAACCAACTACGGACGATGAGAGACGAACTCCTTCAGGCCATGGACCAAAAGCTTCAACAAAGCCGTGGCCAAGAGACCGAGGAGGACGATCGAAGCGAAGGATTGTTGAAACGTTACTCCGCAGACCGATGGCTGTATTCTCGCAAGGATAACAACATCAAGTGGACGACCCTGAGACTAATTAAGTTCGACGGATCCTGGAACGCCGGCAACTTGTTTTTGGACGAAGTCGCCCTGACGATTAATCGCTTAGGAGCGGAACCCGACGAAATGGTTGCACGCGGAATACCAGAAATGCTGATCAACCGGGCCCGAAACTGGTACGCTGATGTCCAACCCCGAAACTGGGAAGATTTCGTCATAAAGTTCCACAATCAATATGGCGAGACGAGCCAAGAAATCCAGAAAAGAGTAAGCTCTATGAAGCAAGCTCCCGGGGAAACTCTGAGGGAATACGTACAACGAGCCGACAGCCTGTTTCGTGAAATGGACAAACCATTTGACCAACACGCTCAGAAAGCTCTCTTCGAACAAGGACTAAACGAAACCGCAACCAAAGTCCTACGAGAAATGAACGCTCCTAAGGGGGATAATTTCAAAGCCATCCTAGCTTTCGTCGAGAAGAAACACACCGAAGTAAATGCTCGGTATAACGAAAATCTGACAAAAGAAGAGCGAGCTCTAGGAGTGGCCCGACAGCAACGAATACAGGAGCGCAGCATAGACTCCACTAAGCTGCTCCAATCGCGAAATTATCTAAACGGAAGTATAGAGCCACTCCCCTCAAAGAAAAACCAACAAGCTTCTAACCCTTTACCACCTCCGAGTAAGGCCTATCGCACGCAAACTAACGCCGCCGAGGAAAAGTCGGAAGACGAAGTAAGCGAAGACTCTGAGCAATTCTCGGAAAGCGATGAGGCTGACGAAGGTATCAACGATGTGGTACACGCAAACATGGGGAAGGAACTGGCGCCCAGCTACCGACCTCAGATGAAGTCCAGAAAATCGGAACACCACAACCCGAAAACAGAGGCGACTTCCGAGAAGAAGGACTACCCCAAAAAACCTTTTGAGCGGGAGGGAAAGAAGAAAAGCCCTTGTAATTTCTGTAACGAAGACGGCCACTGGCGTCAGGCCTGCCCAAAACTGGCAAAGAAAAAAGCCGACGACAAGGCCGCAGAGCGTGAGGAGCTAGTGAAATTGCTCGCGAAGGAACAAGACAAAATCTTGAAGGAACTCACCGCCAAACTCGACAGTATGACAAAAAACTGGAACTCGCGGGCGGAACAAAAGTGATTCCACATCCGCTCGCGATAACTTCGAAAACGATGGACCTTACTCTGGTGGAAAAACAAATTAAAGAAATGGAAAAATTGTTGGAATTCTTCGAGGAAGCTGCCAACGAGGAAGTCACAACTCCAACCAAAAAACGGAAATTCGAAATTAGAGACGAAGACGGTATAGCCAACGCTTTCATGACTTTGCCGCTTGACCAAGGGGCCAATCCTCTTAAAAAGCGAATACTTCGTTGCAACCTATCAACAGAAGCGAAGAGCGTACTGGCTAAAATACCAGTCTCTTTCGGCAAAAAGGTGTTAATGGGACTACTCGACTCGGGAGCGGATCAGTCGTTTATCTCCACCGACTTATTCGAATCACTCGAAGAAAAAATACAGAAAAAATTACGGGGAATGAACGAGAACATTCGAGTTCTTACAGCAGCGGGAGAAGTTAGAGCAGTGGGGACGTTATCAACCGATTTTGTATGGGAAGGAGGCACGATTAAGCATTTCTTCATCGTGTTACCAACCCGAGACACAATCCTGCTGATAGGAATGGATTTGATGGAACGGATGAACATCCAGCCCAACCCAGTCACACGTTCGTGGAATTACATCGACAACCACGAGGACCCACGACTACCCATAATACCTCCGGAACTCCTAGACAAAGCTAAGGACGACGAGGAATGGGGAGGAGGCGAAATTAAGAAGTTCATCCAAGACTATAATTTTAAGTCGTTTAATACTATCCTCCAAGAGGAGAATTTAATACATAATCTGGCCATGGACGCCAATCTTGGAGAAGAACAAACGAAACTCCTCGAGGAAATGCTCAAGAAGCACTCGAAGAACTTAAATAAAGATCCAGGAAAGACTAGTTACGTAATGCACGAGATCGAATTGGTTACGGGAAAACCGGTGCGAGTACCTTTTAAAACTATGAATCCCCAAAAGAGACATATCGTAAGAACGATGTGCAACGAGTTGCTCGAAAAAGGGATCGTGTCGCACGCCATCGGAGAATATGGAATGAGGATTGTCCTCGTCATGCGACCAGGCTCCGAACCGCGCCTCTGCATCGATTATAGACCTTTAAACGCCATAACCGTCATCGACCCCATCCAAATGCCGTCAATAGAAGCGATTCTACGGGAGCTCGCCCCATTTAACTGGGTCACGACCATGGACTTGTCCAAGGGTTACTGGCAGGTTGAATTGCGGGAAGAGGATAAAGAGAAAACAGCTTTTTGGGCACCACAGGGTCGACTGATGTTTAATGTAATGCCCTTCGGGTTAGTAAACGCACCCGCCACCTTTCAAAAACTAATAGAAAAAGTTCTCGGCGATGCCTTACACAAATACGCATGGGCTTACCTCGATGATATAGTCATAGTCTCCCAAACTTTTGAAGACCACCTGATACACGTGAATGACGTCATGGAGCGACTCACAAAAGCCGGTCTAAACATTCATCCAGGGAAAAGTAAATTTTGCCGCAAAGAATTGGCATTCCTGGGTTACACAGTCGGAACAGGTGGCCTATCCATCGACCCGAAAAAGACCCAGGCGATTAGCCAGTTCCCCGCCCCGGAAGATGTAAAAGGAGTCCAACGTTTCATGGGCATGGTGAATTTCTTCAATCGATTGCTCCCAAATTTGGCAGACGTCGCGGCACCCATCACAGATCTGTTACGCAACGATAAAGATTTCGAGTGGACTGACCACTGCGAAACATCGTTTAACAAGATAAAACAAATGCTGATCGATGTAAAACGAATTCCCCTACCAGATCTTAATCGAGAATTCACTCTTCACACCGACGCCAGTCGAATTGGCCTAGGTGCTGCGTTGCTTCAAAAGCATGACATCGACGGAGTAGTGTTAGAGGTCCCGACGATGTTCATCAGCCGGAAATTACAAGCAGCCGAAAAGAATTATAATGCGACAGAGTTAGAATGTCTAGCCGTCGTCTGGGCAATCCGAAAATTCAGACCATACCTGGAATTTACCAAGTTCAACGTACAAACTGACCACGAAGCACTAAAGTGGTTAATGGCGTTGAAGGAACCGTCCGGAAGAATGGCTCGCTGGCAGCTAGAATTAATGGCTTGTGACTTAATCATTGAATACCGACCCGGAAAATTCAACGTCGTGGCAGACGCCCTCTCACGAGCCCCAGCTTCAGACCCCGAAGACGAGACCGACTGCGGAGAGGACGACTCACGCCTCTTCTACTGTCCGAACCCCGTCCGAAAATGGGAATTTAAAAAGCTAAACGAATTACCCAAGGAGAAACTCGAGTCAGGAGACCAAAATTATTACAATTATTGGCTCCGAGCATACCAGTCTGTCAAGGACGCTCACCCAAATTACGAGCTAACGATAGAACCTCGAATCTCCGACAAGTACGTTCGAGCATTCGTCGCCCACGTAAGCAAGGGGACGAATAGTAAGCCGCCCACCAGGGACGAATTAATAGCCGCCCAGATGACAGACGACTTCTGTAAAACTTATCGAAACTTCATCACAGATAAAAAATTTCCCGACGAGAATTTCGACGAAATCCAACGCGAAGAATTCGAAAGAGAAGCCTCCACGTACTTAATCGAGGATGGACTTCTACTAAAACACCACCCGAATTTCCGCGATGATCTGACGGAGACGGGAACTTCGATGAAAGTCGTTATACCCAGGAGTCTGCTGACAAGGTTTCTGTGGATGGTCCACGGACACCCGCTCGCCGGACATTCTGGAGTGGCCAGAACGATCTACCGAGCAAATCAACTTTATTTCTGGCCAAAAATGACCCGAGATATCGTTCGTTTTATTCATCACTGCCCCAGATGCCAAGCGTGCAAGCCGAGGACGCCCAAGAGCTACGAGAGAATCTCACTTGGCCCTTTCGCACCCTTCGATTGCTGGAGCGTGGATTTAATGGGCCCAAAGCCCACGTCATCCAATAAAAACAAATATATATTAGTAATCATGGATGTCGCGACTGGATGGCCCGAACTCTTTCCAATGGAGAGACCAACTAAGCAAAAAATCATTCGATGTTTGTACGAAGTGGCGCTTCATTTTGGATTCCCTCGAAAATTAATCTCCGATAATGGACCACAATTCGCGTCAAATTTGTACAAAGACTTCTGTAAAAAATTCGACATCGAGACATCATATACATCAACCTATAATCCACGGGCCAATCCCGTCGAAAGGTTAAATCGCGATATAAAATATGCACTAGCAATTTTCACCGATGTTCACTCCAGCTGGGACGAATATCTTCGTGAAATTGCCTTCAGCATCCGCACAACGATCTCAAGGAACCGCAAATTTTCTCCCGCGTTTCTAAACTTCGCTCGGGAACTCAGAGTACCCTGGGACCCACGAATACCGGAGGAAATACTGGAAATTGATCCTGAGAAGCCTCATATTTATGTCGACAGACTGGAGCAAATAATTTCGGCCACTTATCAGCACATGATGTCACACATATTCGACATGAGAGATCGTATTAGCATTGCTGGAAAGGATCGGCCCTTCTGCAATTTTAAAGTCAATGACCTCGTCTGGAAAGACACACATATTCAGTCCAGCGCCGATAAGGGGATCCACGCAGGCTTAGCAGACAAACGCGACGGCCCGTACGTCATACTCGAAGCCCACGGCGGAAACGCTTTCAAGCTAAAAAGATTGGCAGATAACGTTAATTTTAGATCGATCCACGCCCGAGAATTAACTCCATACTTACCTGAGTTTCCTCAAGAGGCTTGGACGGAATATCAGACGAAACCAGCGCAAAATCCAATTATTCGCGACATGTTTTTAGATGAACAAACTGGCCCAACCAATTTAGTTCAAGATGAGTCACACGAAGCGGCCGACGCCCCGGATGAGATTTCGGAGAGGGAGGAAATAGTCGAAGAATCTCCTAAAAAAGGAAAGCAATCAAACAAAAATAAGACTACAAGAATCCTCAAACCTGATAAAATATACGGTATGCGTCGACACAAGCCAAACCCGTTCATAAAAGACGGGAAACTCGTCGGAAAACAAAAAGCGACTCCGGCCATTGTCTCAAACAATCGATAAAAACAACCACAGGGGGGACACCTGTTACGTCCCACAATGCGTCTTAATTGGCCAAACCAATCAAAGATGACATGAGACTAATAGTTAACCTCTAACCCGACCCACATTTATCACTGTCATCTCCGACTAAGCGACGATCACCTCGAGGCAGCCGTAAATCAAAGTATCAAATTAATTTCCGAAAAATGAAAAGAAATGATTGGAAGAAAGAAATTGAACGGGCCGTAAACAACGCTTCCGAGGATGACGATGAAGATCAAGTGGATTTGTTACAAATCATTGTAAACAACGAAGAGGGAAATTGGGACGAACCCAATGAACCCGATGTCCAACCCGACGTAAGTAAAAAAAAAAAAAAAAAAATAGAAAAAATTCAAGTATCGATAATCAAAAATACGAAATAAGTTCGTGGACTGACCACAAACGAAAAAATAATTTAACTTTAAGTGACAAATTATCAAAATTAATCAAATACCGAAAGAAAAATTAACTTCAAAACACGTGGTCGAAAAGCACATGGCCGACCATGACGCCATCTTGTGTTAGACGAAAGAATCTCTACAAAAATATGACAAATTAATCAACGATCCTAATATATTTATTAATATTCTAATATTTAGGACGGATATCGCACTACGTGGGGGCAAATCGACCCGAAAAGAGTTTCCGCAGGCAGCTTATGGCGCGAAGTAATCCCCATACTGTTCCGACAAGCGCTCGAAGAAGCGGTCGACTTTGAACCATGGAAAATTCGCCTTTTATTGTCCCGTGCGATCAGCCGCTACTGGTCCAGCCAGCAAACGTTGATCCACTACATGCCGCGCCAATATCAAGCAGCTTTACGGGCAGTTATCTCGAGAAATATGGACCCGCCAGCGCCAATCCCGAATCCACTAATCCGAGCCGCCTTTCCTGACGACCAGCGAGGATGGGACGTTTACGAACAATGGCGCGACGCCGAAACAGATGAAGAAAAACACCAGATCCATATGGCATATTACGAAGAAGTAAGGCGGACCGCACATGACGAGGTTTTCAATTATCTACAGCCGGACGGTTACTCGACCGAGGAAATCAGGTTTTGGCTCCTTCAGATCCGCGAAGACCGGCCCGACCGCCCAGATTGGAGACCGAGACACGGTTTCATCACCTCGCAACGAGCAATGCATCAATTGCATTTTTTGGGCTTCTTTGGTCGCAAACGCCAGAAAGCCGAGAAACGTCTCTCCAACGAGCACGACGAAGCAGGCTGCTCAGCGAAGAAACAATGCCTGGACAAGCCAAGCACTTCCAGCAGCGCGCAGAATAAGAAACCCGCGACAGAGAAACGCCTGGCCAAACCAAGCGCTCTCTCTCGCCTGGGAAAGACGGAGGCCCCACAAACATCGCGATTTCAATCCAGGGACGCCCCGTCAACCAGCCGAAGAAGAGAAAATGTGCGCGAACGCCCCGACCGTCGAGAGGATCAACGCAGACGCGATAGGAACCAAGAAAATTGGGACGATTATCGTAGAAATTACTTCCGACGGCGGGAAGAAAACAAGGAATCCTGGAATAGACATCGAGAGGAGTTCCTACGCGAACGTGATGAGAAAGCCCGACGTGAACGAGAGAACCTCCGGTTACAGGACGAACGAAGAAGGAGAGGATCGGAGAGTCGCGCACGTTCATGGAAAGCGTATCGCGAAGAGGAATTACGACAGCGAGATAGGAGACGCTGTGAAGTCATCAAATCGATTTGGGACAGTCCCGAACCGATGAAGATTGACGACGAAGTGATTATCGACGAGGTCCCCGAGCAGAAGAAGATGTATACTCAGGCGGATCTCCTCGCGGTGGTTATGAAATACCAACAAATGCAGCCGAAACCAGTCTACCGCCCGACCCCCTCGACCGCCTCGAGTCTAGAGACGGCGCCAAGTGCTTTCATCAAGCCGGAACTCTCACAGACGAGAAGCGTAACATCCAGCGTCAGCCTCCCAAGCGCCTTTCGCAAGAAAGTGATAATCGGCGCACCGACACTGAGTTCTGAAGAACAACTCAGACATCGAGAAGCTCGCTTTGGACCGACCAAAGTCGAACCTCTCCCAACTATCCCCGAAGCCTCAACTTCAACGAGAACTCCAATCGTTTGGGACAAGCCCGAACCGGAAAAATCAAGACGTCTGGTCAGATCTGTGCCTCAGCCAACGACATCCACGGGACCCAATCCGATGTTGCCAGCCCCAGCAGTCATCCAAGCCTCGACTCCAATCAACCCTTCGGAGGTAACGTTGCAACAGTTTCTGGAGGTAACGACCGTGGAGCAAGCTAGAGCGCTTTTGTGCGAGATGGACTCCTACCAACAAAACGTGATCCAAAACGTCATCACGAACCTTCAGCGGATCTCAATTGAATATACGCAGAACAAAAATCGGGATCATCCAAATTGGAATACGAGGATCGTGGTTGCCATTACCGACTTGATGTCGATTTTGCTGGCCGCCGCCACCTTCCGAAACGCACGTGTTGCTGTAGCAGCCTGGATCGTGGTGGCCCACGAGGGTTTCCAAGTTCCGCCGGCTCTCGTAGACAGCTGGACACGTCTGGTGCCCTCTGCGGCAGTAATTCGAGCCCAAATGGTGGCCCAGGACCCGGATCCAGAGGCCTCCTACCAGAACGTTCGAGCGATAATTCAACGCTCGCTCCCGTCACCTTCGGCGGCCACGCCAACCGCAGAGGCTCCGGTTCCCAGGGATCCGACGCCTCCTCCTCCGCCTCCGCCGAGGGAGAAGGGACCCTCCGAGCCACTGGCCGAACCAGTCCCGCTCAAGAAGAAGGAACCCAAGAAAAAGATGCTCCTCCCAAAGTCGAGCAAGAAGGTTCCAAAGACGACAGAGCCTCAAATCGCCGCCAGACTCAGGATGTACTTCCCAGGGTTGTCCTTTACGAAGGACACGGAGGCAAAACTACTCCAGTCTCCAGATCGTGGCTATTCTCTTTACGTCTGGATGAAGGACGCTATCGAAGCCGGAGCCGGAGGCGAGCGCTTCATCCAACATCAACGACTACTCCGAGCCCATCGCGCACCAACCAGCATCGCCGAGGCCCAAAGAATCCACCACACCAATCAAGGTATGTCGGCCTTCCTGCCACCAATTTGGGCCCACGAACGAACGGGAAATCCGCTGGAAGCGCCGGGACACCTACGTTTCTACTTGAATGAGAGCGAAGACCCCTCGGACTACTCTTCAAGACTGACCACATCTCCCAACCTGGACGAACCAAGTTCGGAAGATAAGCCGAGTTATGCCGATAACTTGAAGAAATAAGTAATTAGAAATCGTGACGAGAAGACTGTCTTCTCCAAACTAGGAAATTATTATTATTTGTTTGCGTATCAATTATTTAAGAATGTAAAATATTTTATGCACCATTCATCATCATTTAAATAAAAAGATTATTTTATGATTAGATATTGTTCCTCCTTTTATTTAAGGGACCCCGATGATTTCTTCTCGGGGAGGGACGTGTGGTGATTCGGCATCACCTGAAGAAGTAATTAGCGGTGATTATTGTGTTACTAATACTCGCCACTAGAGCGCGCTAGAAATACCGACTAGACTGACTAGTCTCGTGTTTCTGCGAACCTGCATAATCGGAAGGATTTGCATATGACGTCATTTCCGGTTAGTATATAACGCCGATACTTGACCGGAAACGACACTACAGTTACCACATTTCAGCAAGAGCACCATTTACCTCACCTTTCAGGCCGTTTCACGGATTGATCGAGGACCGGTGCCCGCTGACCATCTCAACTGTACAACAGCCACATTTATTTAGCGTAGCCAATCTACGCTAGAATAAATATTCGAACGATATTCGTTTAATTCGCACGAGAAAGCGAATTCTCGCGTGTTCATAATAACACGTGGAAATACCCTAGACAACAAACATAGACCACGCGTAGGACTAAACAATTGGATCCGCCATTGTTTAGCGGCAACTCGTATTCGCAGCCGAATCCGAGGACCAACACAGGAAACATCTTGACTTATATTTGTATTAGTAAGCGTGTTTTAATAAAGCAGTATTTGAAATATATTGTATTCCCGAGTGTATTATTTATTATCTTTAACCACAAAGTCGAATCACGACAAACCTTAGTAGAAGGCTCCAATGTAAGTTTTAGAAACATCCAACCGATGATTTGGGAGAATAGACTTTTGATCTCATCACAGTTGACTTAGCACAAACACCACAAGACCAATGTCTCTGAATGTTCAGAAATAGTGTTTAAACTTTAGTAGAAGGCTCCAATGTAAGTTTTAGAAACATTCAACCGATGATTTGGGAGAATAAACTTTTGATCTCATCACAGTTGACTTAGCACAAACACCACAAGACCAATGTCTCTGAATGTTCAGAAATAGTGTTTAAACCTTAGTAGAAGGCTCCAATGTAAGTTTTAGAAACATTCAACCGATGATTTGGGAGAATAGACTTTTGATCTCATCACAGTTGACTTAGCACAAACACCACAAGACCAATGTCTCTGAATGTTCAGAAATAGTGTTTAAACCTTAGTAGAAGGCTCCAATGTAAGTTTTAGAAACATCCAACCAATGATTTGGGAGAATAGACTTTTGATCTCATCACAGTTGACTTAGCACAAACACCACAAGACCAATGTCTCTGAATGTTCAGAAATAGTGTTTAAACCTTAGTAGAAGGCTCCAATGTAAGTTTTAGAAACATCCAACCGATGATTTGGGAGAATAGACTTTTGATCTCATCACAGTTGACTTAGCACAAACACCACAAGTCCAATGTCTCTGAATGCTCAGAAATAGTGTTTAAACCTTAGTAGAAGCCTTCAATATAAGTTTTAGCAACACCCAAGCAATAAATTTTGAAAAAAAAATTTTGAGCTTATTTCACATCGCAGTTGACTTAGCACAAACACCACTAGACCAATGTCTCTGAATGTTCAGAAATAGTGTTTAAACCTTAGTAGAAGGCTCCAATGTAAGTTTTAGAAACATCCAACCAATGATTTGGGAGAATAGACTTTTGATCTCATCACAGTTGACTTAGCACAAACACCACAAGACCAATGTCTCTGAATGTTCAGAAATAGTGTTTAAACCCTAGTAGAAGGCTCCAATGTAAGTTTTAGAAACATCCAACCAATGATTTGGAAGAATAGACTTTTGATCTCATCACAGTTGACTTAGCACAAACACCACAAGACCAATGTCTCTGAATGTTCAGAAATAGTGTTTAAACCTTAGTAGAAGGCTCCAATGTAAGTTTTAGAAACATCTAACCGATGATTTGGGAGAATAGACTTTTGATCTCATCACAGTTGACTTAGCACAAACACCACAAGACCAATATCTCTGGATGTTCAGAAATAGTGTTTAAACCTTAGTAGAAGCCTTCAATGTAAGTTTTAGCAACATCCAAGCGATGATTTGGTTGAATAGACTTTTGATCTCATCACAGTTGACTTAGCACAAACACCACAAGACCAATGTCTCTGAACGTTCAGAAATAGTGTTTAAACCTTAGTAGAAGCCTTCAATATAAGTTTTAGCAACACCCAAGCAATAAATTTTGAAAAAAAAATTTTGAGCTTATTTCACATCACAGTTGAATTAGCACAAACACCACAAGACCAATGTCTCTGAATGTTCAGAAATAGTGTTTAAACCTTAGTAGAAGGCTCCAATGTAAGTTTTAGAAACATCCAACCAATGATTTGGGAGAATAGAATTTTGATCTCATCACAGTTGACTTAGCACAAACACCACAAGACCAATGTCTCTGAATGTTCAGAAATAGTGTTTAAACCTTAGTAGAAGGCTCCAATGTAAGTTTTAGAAACATCCAACCGATGATTTGGGAGAATAGACTTTTGATCTCATCACAGTTGACTTAGCACAAACACCACAAGACCAATGTCTCTGAATGTTCAGAAATAGTGTTTAAACCTTAGTAGAAGGCTCCAATGTAAGTTTTAGAAACATCCAACCGATGATTTGGGAGAATAGACTTTTGATCTCATCACAGTTGACTTAGCACAAACACCACAAGACCAATATCTCTGGATGTTCAGAAATAGTGTTTAAACCTTAGTAGAAGCCTTCAATGTAAGTTTTAGCAACATCCAAGCGATGATTTGGTTGAATAGACTTTTGATCTCATCACAGTTGACTTAGCACAAACACCACAAGACCAATGTCTCTGAATGTTCAGAAATAGTGTTTAAACCTTAGTAGAAGGCTCCAATGTAAGTTTTAGAAACATCTAACCAATGATTTGGGAGAATAGACTTTGATCTCATCACAGTTGACTTAGCACAAACACCACAAGACCAATGTCTCTGAATGTTCAGAAATAGTGTTTAAACCTTAGTAGAAGGCTCCAATGTAAGTTTTAGAAACATCTAACCGATGATTTGGGAGAATAGACTTTTGATCTCATCACAGTTGACTTAGCACAAACACCACAAGACCAATATCTCTGGATGTTCAGAAATAGTGTTTAAACCTTAGTAGAAGCCTTCAATGTAAGTTTTAGCAACATCCAAGCGATGATTTGGTTGAATAGACTTTTGATCTCATCACAGTTGACTTAGCACAAACACCACAAGACCAATGTCTCTGAACGTTCAGAAATAGTGTTTAAACCTTAGTAGAAGCCTTCAATATAAGTTTTAGCAACACCCAAGCAATAAATTTTGAAAAAAAAATTTTGAGCTTATTTCACATCACAGTTGACTTAGCACAAACACCACAAGACCAATGTCTCTGAATGTTCAGAAATAGTGTTTAAACCTTAGTAGAAGGCTCCAATGTAAGTTTTAGAAACATCCAACCAATGATTTGGGAGAATAGAATTTTGATCTCATCACAGTTGACTTAGCACAAACACCACAAGACCAATGTCTCTGAATGTTCAGAAATAGTGTTTAAACCTTAGTAGAAGGCTCCAATGTAAGTTTTAGAAACATCCAACCGATGATTTGGGAGAATAGACTTTTGATCTCATCACAGTTGACTTAGCACAAACACCACAAGACCAATGTCTCTGAATGTTCAGAAATAGTGTTTAAACCTTAGTAGAAGGCTCCAATGTAAGTTTTAGAAACATCCAAGCGATGATTTGGTTGAATAGACTTTTGATCTCATCACAGTTGACTTAGCACAAACACCACAAGACCAATGTCTCTGAATGTTCAGAAATAGTGTTTAAACCTTAGTAGAAGGCTCCAATGTAAGTTTTAGAAACATCTAACCAATGATTTGGGAGAATAGACTTTGATCTCATCACAGTTGACTTAGCACAAACACCACAAGACCAATGTCTCTGAATGTTCAGAAATAGTGTTTAAACCTTAGTAGAAGGCTCCAATGTAAGTTTTAGAAACATCTAACCGATGATTTGGGAGAATAGACTTTTGATCTCATCACAGTTGACTTAGCACAAACACCACAAGACCAATATCTCTGGATGTTCAGAAATAGTGTTTAAACCTTAGTAGAAGCCTTCAATGTAAGTTTTAGCAACATCCAAGCGATGATTTGGTTGAATAGACTTTTGATCTCATCACAGTTGACTTAGCACAAACACCACAAGACCAATGTCTCTGAACGTTCAGAAATAGTGTTTAAACCTTAGTAGAAGCCTTCAATATAAGTTTTAGCAACACCCAAGCAATAAATTTTGAAAAAAAAATTTTGAGCTTATTTCACATCACAGTTGACTTAGCACAAACACCACAAGACCAATGTCTCTGAATGTTCAGAAATAGTGTTTAAACCTTAGTAGAAGGCTCCAATGTAAGTTTTAGAAACATCCAACCAATGATTTGGGAGAATAGAATTTTGATCTCATCACAGTTGACTTAGCACAAACACCACAAGACCAATGTCTCTGAATGTTCAGAAATAGTGTTTAAACCTTAGTAGAAGGCTCCAATGTAAGTTTTAGAAACATCCAACCGATGATTTGGGAGAATAGACTTTTGATCTCATCACAGTTGACTTAGCACAAACACCACAAGACCAATGTCTCTGAATGTTCAGAAATAGTGTTTAAACCTTAGTAGAAGGCTCCAATGTAAGTTTTAGAAACATCCAACCGATGATTTGGGAGAATAGACTTTTGATCTCATCACAGTTGACTTAGCACAAACACCACAAGACCAATATCTCTGGATGTTCAGAAATAGTGTTTAAACCTTAGTAGAAGCCTTCAATGTAAGTTTTAGCAACATCCAAGCGATGATTTGGTTGAATAGACTTTTGATCTCATCACAGTTGACTTAGCACAAACACCACAAGACCAATGTCTCTGAATGTTCAGAAATAGTGTTTAAACCTTAGTAGAAGGCTCCAATGTAAGTTTTAGAAACATCTAACCAATGATTTGGGAGAATAGACTTTGATCTCATCACAGTTGACTTAGCACAAACACCACAAGACCAATGTCTCTGAATGTTTAGAAATAATGTTTAAACCTTAGTAGAAGCCTTCAATATAAGTTTTAGCAACACCCAAGCAATAAATTTTGAAAAAAAAATTTTGAGCATATTTCACATCGCAGTTGACTTAGCACAAACACCACAAGACCAATGTCTCTGAATGTTTAGAAATAGTGTTTAAACCTTAGTAGAAGGCTCCAATGTAAGTTTTAGAAACATCCAACCGATGATTTGGGAGAATAGACTTTTGATCTCATCACAGTTGACTTAGCACAAACACCACAAGACCAATGTCTCTGAATGTTTAGAAATAATGTTTAAACCTTAGTAGAAGCCTTCAATATAAGTTTTAGCAACACCCAAGCAATAAATTTTGAAAAAAAAATTTTGAGCTCATTTCACATCGCAGTTGACTTAGCACAAACACCACAAGACCAATGTCTCTGAATGTTCAGAAATAGTGTTTAAACCTTAGTAGAAGGCTCCAATGTAAGTTTTAGAAACATCTAACCAATGATTTGGGAGAATAGACTTTGATCTCATCACAGTTGACTTAGCACAAACACCACAAGACCAATGTCTCTGAATGTTTAGAAATAATGTTTAAACCTTAGTAGAAGCCTTCAATATAAGTTTTAGCAACACCCAAGCAATAAATTTTGAAAAAAAAATTTTGAGCTCATTTCACATCGCAGTTGACTTAGCACAAACACCACAAGACCAATGTCTCTGAATGTTCAGAAATAGTGTTTAAACCTTAGTAGAAGCCTTCAATATAAGTTTTAGCAACACCCAAGCAATAAATTTTGAAAAAAAAATTTTGAGCTTCTTTCACATCACAGTTGACTTAGCACAAACACCACAAGACCAATGTCTCTGAATGTTCAGAAATAGTGTTTAAACCTTAGTAGAAGGCTCCAATGTAAGTTTTAGAAACATCCAACCAATGATTTGGGAGAATAGACTTTTGATCTCATCACAGTTGACTTAGCACAAACACCACAAGACCAATGTCTCTGAATGTTCAGAAATAGTGTTTAAACCCTAGTAGAAGGCTCCAATGTAAGTTTTAGAAACATCCAACCAATGATTTGGGAGAATAGACTTTTGATCTCATCACAGTTGACTTAGCACAAACACCACAAGACCAATGTCTCTGAATGTTCAGAAATAGTGTTTAAACCTTAGTAGAAGGCTCCAATGTAAGTTTTAGAAACATCCAACCAATGATTTGGGAGAATAGACTTTTGATCTCATCACAGTTGACTTAGCACAAACACCACAAGACCAATGTCTCTGAATGTTCAGAAATAGTGTTTAAACCTTAGTAGAAGGCTCCAATGTAAGTTTTAGAAACATTCAACCGATGATTTGGGAGAATAGACTTTTGATCTCATCACAGTTGACTTAGCACAAACACCACAAGACCAATGTCTCTGAATGTTCAGAAATAGTGTTTAAACCTTAGTAGAAGGCTCCAATGTAAGTTTTAGAAACATCCAACCAATGATTTGGGAGAATAGACTTTTGATCTCATCACAGTTGACTTAGCACAAACACCACAAGACCAATGTCTCTGAATGTTCAGAAATAGTGTTTAAACCTTAGTAGAAGGCTCCAATGTAAGTTTTAGAAACATCCAACCGATGATTTGGGAGAATAGACTTTTGATCTCATCACAGTTGACTTAGCACAAACACCACAAGTCCAATGTCTCTGAATGTTCAGAAATAGTGTTTAAACCTTAGTAGAAGCCTTCAATATAAGTTTTAGCAACACCCAAGCAATAAATTTTGAAAAAAAAATTTTGAGCTCATTTCACATCGCAGTTGACTTAGCACAAACACCACAAGACCAATGTCTCTGAATGTTCAGAAATAGTGTTTAAACCTTAGTAGAAGCCTTCAATATAAGTTTTAGCAACACCCAAGCAATAAATTTTGAAAAAAAAATTTTGAGCTTCTTTCACATCACAGTTGACTTAGCACAAACACCACTAGACCAATGTCTCTGAATGTTCAGAAATAGTGTTTAAACCTTAGTAGAAGGCTCCAATGTAAGTTTTAGAAACATCCAACCAATGATTTGGGAGAATAGACTTTTGATCTCATCACAGTTGACTTAGCACAAACACCACAAGACCAATGTCTCTGAATGTTCAGAAATAGTGTTTAAACCCTAGTAGAAGGCTCCAATGTAAGTTTTAGAAACATCCAACCAATGATTTGGAAGAATAGACTTTTGATCTCATCACAGTTGACTTAGCACAAACACCACAAGACCAATGTCTCTGAATGTTCAGAAATAGTGTTTAAACCTTAGTAGAAGGCTCCAATGTAAGTTTTAGAAACATCCAACCGATGATTTGGGAGAATAGACTTTTGATCTCATCACAGTTGACTTAGCACAAACACCACAAGACCAATATCTCTGGATGTTCAGAAATAGTGTTTAAACCTTAGTAGAAGCCTTCAATGTAAGTTTTAGCAACATCCAAGCGATGATTTGGTTGAATAGACTTTTGATCTCATCACAGTTGACTTAGCACAAACACCACAAGACCAATGTCTCTGAATGTTCAGAAATAGTGTTTAAACCTTAGTAGAAGGCTCCAATGTAAGTTTTAGAAACATCTAACCAATGATTTGGGAGAATAGACTTTGATCTCATCACAGTTGACTTAGCACAAACACCACAAGACCAATGTCTCTGAATGTTTAGAAATAATGTTTAAACCTTAGTAGAAGCCTTCAATATAAGTTTTAGCAACACCCAAGCAATAAATTTTGAAAAAAAAATTTTGAGCATATTTCACATCGCAGTTGACTTAGCACAAACACCACAAGACCAATGTCTCTGAATGTTTAGAAATAGTGTTTAAACCTTAGTAGAAGGCTCCAATGTAAGTTTTAGAAACATCCAACCGATGATTTGGGAGAATAGACTTTTGATCTCATCACAGTTGACTTAGCACAAACACCACAAGACCAATGTCTCTGAATGTTTAGAAATAATGTTTAAACCTTAGTAGAAGCCTTCAATATAAGTTTTAGCAACACCCAAGCAATAAATTTTGAAAAAAAAATTTTGAGCTCATTTCACATCGCAGTTGACTTAGCACAAACACCACAAGACCAATGTCTCTGAATGTTCAGAAATAGTGTTTAAACCTTAGTAGAAGGCTCCAATGTAAGTTTTAGAAACATCTAACCAATGATTTGGGAGAATAGACTTTGATCTCATCACAGTTGACTTAGCACAAACACCACAAGACCAATGTCTCTGAATGTTTAGAAATAATGTTTAAACCTTAGTAGAAGCCTTCAATATAAGTTTTAGCAACACCCAAGCAATAAATTTTGAAAAAAAAATTTTGAGCTCATTTCACATCGCAGTTGACTTAGCACAAACACCACAAGACCAATGTCTCTGAATGTTCAGAAATAGTGTTTAAACCTTAGTAGAAGCCTTCAATATAAGTTTTAGCAACACCCAAGCAATAAATTTTGAAAAAAAAATTTTGAGCTTCTTTCACATCACAGTTGACTTAGCACAAACACCACAAGACCAATGTCTCTGAATGTTCAGAAATAGTGTTTAAACCTTAGTAGAAGGCTCCAATGTAAGTTTTAGAAACATCCAACCAATGATTTGGGAGAATAGACTTTTGATCTCATCACAGTTGACTTAGCACAAACACCACAAGACCAATGTCTCTGAATGTTCAGAAATAGTGTTTAAACCCTAGTAGAAGGCTCCAATGTAAGTTTTAGAAACATCCAACCAATGATTTGGGAGAATAGACTTTTGATCTCATCACAGTTGACTTAGCACAAACACCACAAGACCAATGTCTCTGAATGTTCAGAAATAGTGTTTAAACCTTAGTAGAAGGCTCCAATGTAAGTTTTAGAAACATCCAACCAATGATTTGGGAGAATAGACTTTTGATCTCATCACAGTTGACTTAGCACAAACACCACAAGACCAATGTCTCTGAATGTTCAGAAATAGTGTTTAAACCTTAGTAGAAGGCTCCAATGTAAGTTTTAGAAACATTCAACCGATGATTTGGGAGAATAGACTTTTGATCTCATCACAGTTGACTTAGCACAAACACCACAAGACCAATGTCTCTGAATGTTCAGAAATAGTGTTTAAACCTTAGTAGAAGGCTCCAATGTAAGTTTTAGAAACATCCAACCAATGATTTGGGAGAATAGACTTTTGATCTCATCACAGTTGACTTAGCACAAACACCACAAGACCAATGTCTCTGAATGTTCAGAAATAGTGTTTAAACCTTAGTAGAAGGCTCCAATGTAAGTTTTAGAAACATCCAACCGAAGATTTGGGAGAATAGACTTTTGATCTCATCACAGTTGACTTAGCACAAACACCACAAGTCCAATGTCTCTGAATGTTCAGAAATAGTGTTTAAACCTTAGTAGAAGCCTTCAATATAAGTTTTAGCAACACCCAAGCAATAAATTTTGAAAAAAAAATTTTGAGCTCATTTCACATCGCAGTTGACTTAGCACAAACACCACAAGACCAATGTCTCTGAATGTTCAGAAATAGTGTTTAAACCTTAGTAGAAGCCTTCAATATAAGTTTTAGCAACACCCAAGCAATAAATTTTGAAAAAAAAATTTTGAGCTTCTTTCACATCACAGTTGACTTAGCACAAACACCACTAGACCAATGTCTCTGAATGTTCAGAAATAGTGTTTAAACCTTAGTAGAAGGCTCCAATGTAAGTTTTAGAAACATCCAACCAATGATTTGGGAGAATAGACTTTTGATCTCATCACAGTTGACTTAGCACAAACACCACAAGACCAATGTCTCTGAATGTTCAGAAATAGTGTTTAAACCCTAGTAGAAGGCTCCAATGTAAGTTTTAGAAACATCCAACCAATGATTTGGAAGAATAGACTTTTGATCTCATCACAGTTGACTTAGCACAAACACCACAAGACCAATGTCTCTGAATGTTCAGAAATAGTGTTTAAACCTTAGTAGAAGGCTCCAATGTAAGTTTTAGAAACATCCAACCGATGATTTGGGAGAATAGACTTTTGATCTCATCACAGTTGACTTAGCACAAACACCACAAGACCAATATCTCTGGATGTTCAGAAATAGTGTTTAAACCTTAGTAGAAGCCTTCAATGTAAGTTTTAGCAACATCCAAGCGATGATTTGGTTGAATAGACTTTTGATCTCATCACAGTTGACTTAGCACAAACACCACAAGACCAATGTCTCTGAACGTTCAGAAATAGTGTTTAAACCTTAGTAGAAGCCTTCAATATAAGTTTTAGCAACACCCAAGCAATAAATTTTGAAAAAAAAATTTTGAGCTTATTTCACATCACAGTTGACTTAGCACAAACACCACAAGACCAATGTCTCTGAATGTTCAGAAATAGTGTTTAAACCTTAGTAGAAGGCTCCAATGTAAGTTTTAGAAACATCCAACCAATGATTTGGGAGAATAGCCTTATGGCGCGCATGCGGATTTCGCGGAGTGCGAAAGGGACCCTATATTTAACATTACGGCGGCCTATACCTTGACCCCCTGTTCGCAGTCTCGTGGCGGATTCTGCGGATTTCACCTATTCGTACAATCCGCACGATCGCGCGTGTTTTATCATTCTTGGCAAACCGCTTTTTGAAAAAGTGTTGTAACGCATCCTCAACTTTACAAATCTCGCTTAGCGCGATCGCGCTATAACGCTTCTTCGTGTCCAACAAAAACAGCCGATTAAAAACGAAACTTCGGGTTTCGCTAAAACGCGATTTTGATATCGGGAAGGGCACGTGACCACGTGGGTAAAAATAGAATCGAGTTTCGTGAAAACCTAATTTGGAGAAACGGCGTGGTGGTTTTGCGAAATATATCACATGTCACGTGATCGGACGTTGGGTCTCGTACATAAACGTTCGTGCCTGGTCAAACCAGAGTCTTTAAAAAATATAAATGCATTTCCCGATCATAGGATTAATTTCGCGCCGTGTGCTCCAGTCATTAATTAGGTTATCTTCGTTGCAACTCGTCATAATAAAATTTTTACAGAAAATCAATCGTTTTGTATTTTATTTTCATCTTCCGGGGGTCTCGCGCCGTCGTAGTGGACGAGAGTTTTCCCGAACACGTTCGACGGGCTTCACGAACGCTTTCAGATCGAATGCGGAACTCGGGCCCGCCGCTCGGTCGAGCGGCGCAGTACCCGCCGAGTGGCGTGGTAGCCGGGTTCTCGCGTATGGCGTATGCGTCTTCACTAAAGAAACGCCTCTCTCGGTCTCAGACTGGCCTTCGGGCCGGTCAAAAAATAAATAAATAAATAAACGAGTCGGAAAATAGAACGCATCCGTCCCGGCGAATAAAAGCGGTTGGGGTCGCTGAACGGTGGCAGTGGTGGCGGCGGCAACCCCGACGACTCGTCCCAAAAAATAAGCTCTCGTATCGGCACCCGTTCGTTTATTTAAATGTGCGCGCGGTCGCGTGCATTCTACCCGTGTCCGATGTAGCGATCGATACGGGATAAAAAAAATATCACCCGAAAAAGAAAGACGATTAAAATTTTAATTCTCCGGTCGTGGCACTGACTTTGCGGCTTGTGCTTTAACCGTTAATTAGGTTATCTTCGTCGTAATTCGTTGGAATAAAAATTTTATAGAAAATCAGCCGTTATGCATTTTATTTTCATCTTCCGGGGGTCTCGTGCCGTCGTAGTAGGCGTTAGTTTCAATCATCGCGTTCTACGGATTTTGAGGGGATCCTCAGATCGAGACCAAAGTGAGAGGGCCGTCGCCCCTGTCTCGTGCGCCGCTCGATCCCCGTTTGATGACAAGATGGCATTCGCCTCTCCCACCCGAGGATCGGTCGGTGGTGCGGTATTTATGCTTGTGCTCCAAATGGGTGGTCGACAGGTCCCCAATCGGTCTCGGGCTCAGACTGGCCTTCGGGCCGGTCAAAATAACAAATAAATGAATAAATCGGAAATAGAACGCTCCCGTCCCGGCGAGACTAGGGGCGGGTGGCGTCGTTGAGCGGCGGCAGCGGCGGCGGTAGCCCCGACGACTCGCCCCGAAAATAAGCTCCCGCACCGGCATTTCTTCGTCCGTCTAAACCTCGCAGCGCGCGTGCGGTCGCGTGCATTCTACCCGTGTCCGGCGTGGCGATCGGTGCGGAGTAAAAAAAAATCACCCGAAAAAGAAAAACGGTTAAAATTTTAATTCCCCCGTCGTAGAACTGGTTTCGCGGCTCGCCTTCCAACCGTTAATCATTTTATCTTCGTTGTGGCAGATTCGAATAAAAGTTTTACAAAATAACAGTCGTTTTACATTTTTAAATCATTTCCCGGGGACCATGTACCGTCGCAGTCGACGCGAGTCCCGGTCATCGCATCCAATAGACTTTGCGGACGTTTTTCAGATCGAGACTCGAGTACATGCGCGCCTCTATCCGACCATCGGTCGATGGTGCGGTATGCGCGCTTCTCCGTCCGATCGTCGGCCGATGGTGCGGTAGGACTTCTACCCGCCCAAAATGATCTAAGCGGTCTCGGTCTCAGACTGGCCTTCGGGCCGGTCAAAATAATAAATAAATGAAGAAACAAATAAATCGGAAATAGAACGCGCCCGTCCCGACGAGAATAGGGGCAAATGGTGTCGTTGAGCGGCGACGGCAGCGGCAGCCCCGACGGCTCGCCCCGAAAATAAGCTCCCGCACCGGCATTTCTTCGTCCGTCTAAACCTCGCAGCGCGCGTGCGGTTGCGTGCATTCTACCCGTGTCCGACGTGGCGATCGGTGCGGAGTAAAAAAAAATCACACGAAAAAAGAAAGACGATTAAAATTTTAATTCTTCGGTCGTGGGACCGACTTTGCGGTCCGTGCTTTAACCGTTAATTAGGTTATCTTCGTCGCAACTCGTCATAATAAAATTTTTACAGAAAATTAATCGTTTCGTATTTTATTTTCACTTTCCGGGAGTCTCGCGTCGTCGCAGTCGACGCGAGTCTCACCCAACGCGTTCTGCGGGTTCGGCGAGCGTTTTCAGATCGGGGCGGACCGTCTCGTATAGTACCGGGCGCGCCTCCCCAACTGACCGGTCGATGGTTGTATAGTTTAAAATTTCCTCGACCGAGTAAACGGTCGATGCTTCAGCGTCCGGTCGATGATGTGGCATTTGTGCGCGTTCATCCCGTGTCTCTCAGACTGGCCTTCGGGCCGGTCAAAATAAATAAATAAATAAATAAATAAATAAATAAATAAATAAATTGGCCGTAAAATTGGGGCAACTGGGGTCGCTGAGCGGCGGCGGTGGCGGCAGCAACGACAGCCCCGACGACTCGCCCCGAAAATAAGTTTCCGCGCCGGCATCCGTTCGTTCGTTCGTTCGTTTAAACGTGCGCGCGGTCGCGTGCATCCTACTCGTGTCTGACGTGGCGATCGGTACGGAGTAAAAAAAATCACCCGAAAAAGAAAGACTGTTAACCTTATGGCGCGCATGCGGATTTCGCAGAGTGCGAAAGGGACCCTATATTTAACATTACGGCGGCCTATACCTTGACCCCCTGTTCGCAGTCTCGTGGCGGATTCTGCGGATTTCACCTATTCGTACAATCCGCACGATCGCGCGTGTTTTATCATTCTTGGCAAACCGCTTTTTGAAAACGCGTTGTAACGCATCCTCTACTTTACAAATCTCGCTTAGCGCGATCGCGCTATAACGCTTCTTCGTGTCCAACAAAAACAGCCGATTAAAAACGAAACTTCGGGTTTCGCTAAAACGCGATTTTGATATCGGGAAGGGCACGTGACCACGTGGGTAAAAATAGAATCGAGTTTCGTGAAAACCTAATTTGGAGAAACGGCGTGGTGGTTTTGCGAAATATGTCACATGTCACGTGATCGGACGTTGGATCTCGTACATAAACGTTCGTGCCTGGTCAAACCAGAGTCTTTAAAAAATATAAATGCATTTCCCGATCATAGGATTAATTTCGCGCCGTGTGCTCCAGTCATTAATTAGGTTATCTTCGTTGCAACTCGTCATAATAAAATTTTTACAGAAAATCAATCGTTTCGTATTTTATTTTCACTTTCCGGGAGTCTCGCGTCGTCGTAGTCGACGCGAGTCTCACCGAACGCGTTCTGCGGGTTCGGCGAGCGTTTTCAGATCGGGGCGGACCGTCTCGTATAGTACCGGGCGCGCCTCCCCAACTGACCGGTCGATGGTTATATAGTTTAAAATTTCCTCGACCGAGTAAACGGTCGATGCTTCAGCGTCCGGTCGATGATGTGGCATTTGTGCGCGTTCATCCCGTGTCTCTCAGACTGGCCTTCGGGCCGGTCAAAATAAATAAATAAATAAATAAATAAATAAATAAATAAATAAATTGGCCGTAAAATTGGGGCAACTGGGGTCGCTGAGCGGCGGCGGTGGCGGCAGCAACGACAGCCCCGACGACTCGCCCCGAAAATAAGTTTCCGCGTCGGCATCCGTTCGTTCGTTCGTTCGTTTAAACGTGCGCGCGGTCGCGTGCATCCTACTCGTGTCTGACGTGGCGATCGGTACGGAGTAAAAAAAAATCACCCGAAAAAGGAAAGACGATTAAAATTTTAATTCTCCGGTCGTGGCACCGACTTTGCGGTCCGTGCTTTAACCGATAATTAGGTTATCTTCGTCGTAATTCGTTGGAATAAAAATTTTATAGAAAATGAGCCGTTTCGTATTTTATTTTCATCTTCCGGGGGTCTCGCGCCGTCGTTGTGGACGGGAGTCTTCCCGAACACGTTCGATGGGTTTTGCCAACACTTTCAGATCGAACTCGGGACTCGGGCCCGCCGCTCGGTCGAGCGGCGCACAGTACCCGCCGAGCGGCGCGGTATCCGATATAAAAACACCCTTGCTTCGCCACGGTCTCAGACTGGCCTTCGGGCCGGTCAAAATAATAAATAAATAAATAAATAAATAAGTCCGAAAATGGAACGTATCCGTCCCGACGAATAGATGCGGTTGGGGTCGTTGAGCGACGGCGGCGGCAGCGGCAGCCTTGACGACTCGCCCCGAAAATAAGTTTCCGCGTCGGCATCCGTTCGTTCGTTCGTTCGTTTATACGTGCGCGCGGTCGCGTGCATCCTACTCGTGTCTGACGTGGCGATCGGTACGGAGTAAAAAATATCACCCGAAAAAGAAAGACGATTAAATTTTTAATTCTCCGGTCGTGGCACCGACTCTGCGGTTCGTACTTTAACCGTTAATTAGATTATCTTCGTCGTAATTTACCGGGAAAAAAAATTTGTAGGGAATCCGTTGTTTTGTATTTTATTGTCATCTTCCGGGGGTCTCGCGCCGTCCCAGTCGATGGGAGTCTTTCTCAACACGTTCGATGGGTTTTGCCAACACTTTCAGATCGCCAGCGGAACTCGGGCCCGCCGCTCGGTCGAGCGGCTCAGTACCCGCCGGGCGGCGTGGTAGCCGGGTTCTCGCTTCCAGTGGCTGTAGGCGTCCTTCTTGAACGCCTTCCTCGCTCTCTCGGTCTCAGACTGGCCTTCGGGCCGGTCAAAATAATAAATAAATGAAGAAACAAATAAATCGGAAATAGAACGCGCCCGTCCCGACGAGAATAGGGGCAAATGGTGTCGTTGAGCGGCGACGGCGGCGGCAACCCCGACGACTCGTCCCAAAAATAAGCTCCCACATCGACACTCATCCGTTAGTCTAAACCTCTTGACGTGCATTCTACTCGCGTCCGACAGATTCGGTTCGTTGTGGGCATAGAAAACATCCGCACACCGATACGGCATGTTTCGACGTCGATGCGCGACCGCGAAGCCGAGTCCCCGGCGACGTACATACTCGCACAAGCGCGTTCGCGCGCGCGATATTGCGTGTGATGCGATGCCGATGAGCTCGACACGGTCTTTCGACGCGGGCGTCGATAATAATGTCCGTCAACGTGGATAAATGCCCGCAGAGTGCTTTGTGTTTATGGCAACGCACCGGGACGCAATTAACCAACCACTTACGAAAATTCAAAACATAATTGTTTAACAAAAGGAAACTCGTATAATGTTGAAACGATAAAGAAAACGCAAAATTTAGATTCAAATTCAGATTCGAATTGGGTAAGATTAGGTCAGGTTAGACCCACAAACTCTGGGGGAGCGACACGAAAATGAAAAGGGCGCACCTATCGCTTATAGATGTCTGGCGATCGACAATGGGTGGACGATTAAAGTTTAAATTTCGGATCGTGGTATCGGTTTCGCGGTTCGTATTCCAATAGTTAATCACATTATCTTTGTACCAAACGACCGATACAAAAGTTTTGTAAAATATCCGCCGTTTTATATTTTAATTTCACCTTCCAGTTGCCACGCGCTGTCGTAGTTGGTGCGAATCTCCATCAACGCATTCGACGGGCTTCGAGAGTGATTCCAGTAATCCAGACCAATCCTGGCCCTCGCGGAAATCCGGAGGGTTTTGGTTTTCCGCGATTGTTTTACTCACTTCTGTGGTTTTTCTACTGTATGAGTTAATAGATGTTCTTTTGAACGTCTCTCTCTGTACAGAATACGGGGCAGCTGGCGCCGACAAGCACCGGCAGCCCCAAACAATTTGTTCAAAAATAAGCTTCTGCAAGATGTTTCGTAAAAAAACCCGACGGGATTCCCATTTTTAACATTATGGTGTTTTTTTTTTTTATTGCCACCAAAGCGCGCTACCACCGCAAATTTTCCCGCGTTTGCCATGTACGCGCCGAAAACCACAGGCAATGAACTTTTCCACAAACTGAAAAACAAAATATATGGGTAAGCGCACATGGGCGAATAAAACAAGATTAGCCCAGTTTCGGAATTTATTGGGTCGACGTTTTGTATTCACGCGTGACGGGGGCACCACATGTGGAAAACGCGCGAATCACGCGCGTCTACGCACATTGGAAACTTAGTATTAACGTTCGTTTCGAGTTAAATAAAAACGACGACCGTGACGAGGACCACAAAGACGGCGATAGCAGGATTCGTCGGAACAACGAGGATTGCCAACGAGAGAGACCCGTTCATTCGCCAACGCTCCATAGTTCAAACTTAAATCGTTCTCGGACTGCCACCAGATGTCACATCAGCCGCTCACGACATACACACACTTTGGTTCGGCAGCTTATATCAAACGCGCGCGTTTCATCTTCCGTCTGATCCTCACTACCACCTCGTGTTCGTTGGTAAGTAAGTTTGATGCTTTGTGTGATTTCTCGGTCAATGGACCACGCCCACGACCACAATCACCTCCCTCTCTCTCTCTCTCTCTCTCTCTCTCTCTCTCTCTCTCTCTCTCCAATTTACTTTCAGTTGTTTACTCGTCTCACAAACAAAAGGAAAATGGCGGAAGCACCACAAGAGGAGGGTGGCGGCAGGTCATACTCCTGCGCTCTATGCGATGATAAACACCCCGATAGTAAGAAACGGTTATTTATTTACTTATTATTTTATATCTTTTGTTCTATATCTTTTATTTATTTTATATACATAAATATTTTTTAATTTTATTTTAATTTTTTTCTTCTTCTTCTTCTCCCCCGCCCCATGTGCCTCAGGACCGAACGGATTCTTCTGCGTCGACGTCTTTCGCCATCAGCGACAGCGACACAACATCCACAAGGACGTGAAAAATTTCTCGCGCGAGCTCGTCTGTCTGGCATCGGTGAGTGTCCGATTATCCTCTTCACTCACACACTAGTTAACTAATTCGTATTTTTATTTTTTCCCCTTTCTTCTTAGGCGTTGAAACGAGTGCACCGACTCAACGGGCGACGCTGTCCGTTTTGTGCGGCGACGCCCTCTCCCGGGGATCTCGTCACTCATTGGGCGGAGGCACACGATTACCAAGCGCCCGCCGGAAACGATGGAGGTGGCGTCAATGGACATTAGTTTTTATTTAATTTTATTTTTTCCCCATAATTTGCACTGTCCAACTCTTCTTCATTTGCTTTTATTTGTTCTTTACTTTTTATTATTTATCTATTTATTTAATTTTTTTTTTTTTTTTTAATAAAAAAGAAAACAAACAAAAAAAAATCCACATTAATCATTGTTATTGTTATCATTATTACAAATACACGGTCAATTTTTTATTATCCCGCGTCTTCTTTGCCAGCCTCTCGATTCTCTTTCTGAGACTCGTCGCCGTCTCCTTCGTCTTTTTCTGATGTGACTCTTACCACACCCACATGGACTAACGCGCTCACCACTGAATGCGACAAAAGAACGTCTCCATCTGGAAGCATCTCGACTCTCATGGGGACGTTTCTGTTGCCTTCATTCTTTCGTTCCTCCTCCTTCGTCGCTCTTTGGACTATAAGATCCACCGTCTTCAACCTGCCCGTCGGCGCACGCGGGATGGAAGCGGCGGACGACTGGAAAAGGAAAGAAAACAAATAAAAAAATAAAAAATAAACGAAAAAATGAACAAATAGTGAGAATCTCAACGTGATACCCCTTTTTTTCAGATTTCACTTCCATTTGTCCAATTTTCATTACGAAGTACATTACATTACGTTTCGGTCACGGCTTCCGTCAGATGGCGCTCTGGTTTACTTAAATTTTGCCGTAAATTGCTTTTTTCGCCTTTGTAACTATATTTGATCCAAAAACTAATGACGCCATCGTTTTCAGCGCCAAATTACACGTAGGAAACCTCATTTAATCATTAAAATTGTTCAGTTTTAAAAATCAGTCTTTTTCAAATTTCCCACCAAATTTGCCACGCGGTTGCCGACTTCGGTGGATCGTAACGGTACTTTTTCTTGACCAAATTGAAAAATAAAAGATACAGGCAGGTGCAGATTTGGATTTCCAGTCGAATGAGACTGATTTCAAAATTTATAAACCTCATTTCGAGATAGAAAACAATATTTTTCAGTTTGCGACGAAGATTTCTGCCTCCATTATAGCTTACGGGATCCGCCGAGTGGCGCTGTTTTCCATTACATTTCGCCGTAATTTAGCATTTTCTTCTTTTTAACTATATTTAATGCCAATTTCATATTTATAATTGGAAAATAGACCAAAAACTGCACCAGAAAAGTCTACTTTCCAATCGTCCGATTAATTTTTTAATTCATTTTTTTGGGATATTACACAAACCGGAAGTACCGGAAGTAGAAACATTACATACAGGTCACGTGACCGGACGTCGAAGACGGACAGACAGAGCCGTTTCATTATTAGACTTTCTAAACACAAGGTTTAGAAGTCTAAAAAATAGAAATGCATTTCCCGATCGTAGAATTAATTTTGTGCCACGTGCTCCAATCATTAATTAAATTATCTTCGCCGCAACTCACTGCCATAAAAGTTTTATAGAAAACCAATCGTTTCATATTTTATTTCCATCTCCCGGTGGTCTGGCGCCGTCATAGTCGACGGAAGTCTCTCCGAACACGTTCAACGGGCTTCACGAACGCTTTCAGATCGAATGCGGAACTCGGGCCCGCCGCTTGGTCGAGCGGCGCAGTACCCGCCGAGCGGCGTGGTAGCCGGGTTCTCGCGTATGGCGATAGGGGGTCCTTTCTAAACAAACACCTCTCTCGGTCTCAGACTGGCCTTCGGGTCGGTCAAAATAATAAATAAATGAATCGGAAATAGAACGCACCCGTTCTCGCTCGGTCTACCGGCGAATGGGAGCAGTTGGGGCCGTTGAGCGGCGACGACAGCAGCCCTAACGACTCGTCCCGAAAATAAGTTTCCGCACCGACATCCGTTCACTTATTTAAACCCCATGACGCGCGCGTGGTTGCCTGCATTTTTCGGCTCGTTTCGACACGTTTCGACGTCGACGCGCGACCGTGAGCAAAGTCCTCAGCAACATATGGACATGAGTGTGTCTTTGCTCGCGATCTACGCGTTTGAGCGCGTTACGACGCGCGATAATGCACGTGATGCGATGGGGGTGAGCGCGACACGGGCTTTTGGCGCGGGCGTCGGTAATGATGTCCGTCAACGTGGATGAATGTCCGCGAAGTGTTTGGTGTTTATGGCAACGCACCAGGACGCAATTAACAACCAACAAGAATTAAAAATATAACTGTTTAACAAAAAGAAACTCCTATAATGTTGAAACAATAAAGAAAACGCAAAATTCAGATTCAAATTTAGATTTGAATTAGGTCAGATTAGGCCAGGTTGTAGATCCACAGACTCTCGAGACGACAACAAGAAAATAAAAAGGATGCGTTTATCGTTTGTAGGTAGAATCTCGCGCCGAGTTAAATAAAAGTCTTTAAAAAATAGAAATCGATTTCCCGGTCGTAGAATTAATTTTGTGTCATGTGATCCAGTCATTAATTAGATTTTCGTGGTAGATGTTGCGTGAAACAAGATCGTGAACGTCTCAATTGGTTTACGATTTAAATTTCATCTCGCAATACACGCTGCACCAACGTAGTCGACGCGAGTTTATATCACTGCACTCGATGGGTTTTGTGAGCATTTTTAGACCAATCGATCGTACAGCTTGTTTGCTAGTTTCCTTTCGAGGTCAGCGGTTAACTCTTTGCATTCTATGATGCTGTTGGTTCCAACGGCGATACGCGTCTCCCGCCTGCCTCTCGGTCTCAGACTGGCCTTCGGGCCGGTCAAAAAAAAAGAAAAAAATTAATAAATAGATAAATAAGTCGGGAACAAAACGCATCCATCCCGACGAATAGTGACAGTTGGGCTCGTTGAGCGGTGGCGAAGGCGGCGGCAACCCCGACGACTCGTCCCAAAAATAAGCTCCCACATCGACACTCATCCGTTCGCGTGTGCACGTGTGTGTCTGTGTGTGGCATTTTACAACGGAGTGGCATCGACGTGTCCATTGGTTGACTCGAGTTCCAACCGTCCCCAACGCCTCGTAAAAATCGACACCGATTTTAACCTTATGGCGCGCAT
>CASHSZ010000019.1:0-112746 GCA_949358305.1 Strigamia acuminata | reverse complement strand
GAAAAAATCAACAACCGACAACACGTACGTGAAAACGCGTACAACATTCATAGACATTAATCTCGAATCCTGTTTTTGGTTTTACGCCGTTAACGGGCCGTTAACGGCCCGTTAACGGCCCGTTAACGGCCCGCATGAGGTCGTACGGGCCGTTACGGGATCGTGACGGGACCGTCGGCGGCCCGTTAACGGCCCGTGCGAGCCGTTACGGGATCGTGACGGGACCGTCGGCGGCCCGTTAACGGCCCGTGCGAGCCGTTACGGGATCGTGACGGGACCGTCGGCGGCCCGTTAACGGCCCGTGCGGGCCGTTTTCGACCCGTTGCGGCCGTTTTCGACCCGTTGCGGCCCGTTTTCGACCCGTTACGGTCCTTGGCCGTAACGGGCCGAAAACGGGAAAACTGAAAAAGTCGAGTGCGAGACCACGTGACCCGGAGTGTGGTTTTTGGGGACGAGGGCCGTCCTCCGACCGCGCCGTGACGCGCCGCGGGTCGGTCACCAACTTTTGTCAATTTTTGACAGATTTTCACGGAATTTCAGCAACATTTTACGAGACATTTCTGCCCGATTGGACGGACTTGTTTAAAACATTGCTGAAATTCTGTGTTAATTTATCAAAAATTGCAAAAATTCGGTGCGAATTTTGTCAGAAATTGGGAAAATTTTTTTAAAACTAGTCCAACGCGCCGATAAATCGAGCGCCCACACGCGCCCACGTGCTTGGACAGTGCTGGGCGCGTCCAACCCGCGTGGACACTGTCAAGTCGGGCATTTTCGGGCACAGTTTGATGCGAGCAAATCTCGCAAAACTTGCACCGAATTGTGGCAACATTTGATAGATTTCCACCGAATTTTAGCAATGTTTTACAAAAACCTGTGGAAATGTATCCAATCGGGCAGAAATGTCTCGCAAAATATTGCTGAAATTACTTGGAAATTTATCACAAATTGTCAAAAGTCGGTGCAATTTTTTTGGACGCATCAAACCGTGTGCCCCGAGAGTCCACGAGTGTGCCCGACCTGACAGTGTCCACGCGGGGCGCACTGTCCACGCACGTGGGCGCGTGATTTACTGGCGCGTTGGACGAGTTCTAAAAAAATTCTCCAAAATCTGACAAAACTTGCAACGATTTTTAACGACATTTAATAAATTTACACAGATTTTAAGCAATGTTTTACAGAAGCCCCATCCAAAAGGGCAGAAATATCCCGTATAATGTTGCTGCAATTCTGTAGAAATTTATCAGATATTGACAAAATTCGGTGACGGGCGGAAGGGCGATTCCCGAGCGGAAGAGAGAGAGAGAGAGAGAGGGCGGACGGCCGGCGCCTACGCCGACGGGGCGAGAGGGCGAGTGCACTGTTCACGCATGTGGGCACGTGTGGGCGCTCGATTTACCGGCGCGTTGGACGAGTTAAACAAAATTTTCCCAATATTTTGCATAACTTGCACCGATTTTTAAGAACATTTGACTGATTTCCACAGATTTTAAGCGATGTTTTACACGTCCAACCCGCGTGGACATTGTCAGATCGGGCGGTTTCGGGCACAGTTTTATTGTTAATTGTTTTTGCATTAGACATGTGTTTAATTCGTTTTGTCTTTTTAGTGGTTCCTTGACTCGGTGTGTACGGTTCTTGCGCGTCGTGCCCACGTTTAACACGTGGCCACACGAGTACATCGCGCACGCACATGCGTGGACTCTCGTCGACGATCGTGTGATTCTAGTTACGTCAGTCTCGATGTTTTATATGATTTTATTTTGCTAATTGTTTTGAGCGCGTGCAATTTCAATTGTTGCACTCCCGCATTTTCTATTGTAGACTAGTATCTGGACAATTTAGTTCGTGTTCTTGAGTCGAATAAATTAGACGTGTTTTTAATTTTTCTGTCGCCATTTTTTGAATTCACTAGCGCTCTTCAGATGATTCGTTGCGCTGCATGAGAGCTTTAATTGATGAGTTGGAGGCCAGTAAATCGCGCGCCCACATGCGCACGTCCAACCCGCGTGGACACTGTCAGATCGGGCACACGCGTGGACTCTCGGGGCACAGTTTGATGCGTGCAAAAGTTGCACCGACTTGTGGGAATTTTTTAACAAATTTCCACAGAATTTCAGCGACATTTTACGAGACATTTCTGCCCGATGGGACGGACTTCTGTAAAACATTGCTTAAAATCCATGGAAATTTATCACATATTGACAAAATTCGGTGCAAGTTTTGTCAGAAATTAGGAAAAAACTTTTTTCAAAACTCGTCCAACGCGCCGGTAAATTGAGCGCCCACGTGCGTCGACAGTGGGCGCTTCAAAACCGCGTGGACACTGTCAGATCTCGGCACAGTTTGATGCGCCCAAATCTAGCAATACTTGCACCGACTTTTGGCAATTTGTGACAAATTTTCACAGAATTTCGGCAACATTTTACGACACATTTCTGCCCGGTTGGACACATTTCCACAGGTTTTTTGTAAAACGTTGCTAAAATTCCGTTGAATTTCATCAAAAATTGTGTCAAAAGTCGGTGACGGGCGGAGGGGCGAGCTCCGGGCGCCCGAGAGAGAGAGAGAAAGAGAGAGAGAGGGGACGGCCGGGGCTCCCGCCGACGGGCGGAGGGGCGAGCCTTGGCGGGTTGGGCGTGCACTATCTAGGCATGTGGGCGCTCGATTTACCGGCACGTTGGACAAGTTTTGAAAATTTTTTTTTTCCTAATTTTTGACAAAATTAGCACCGAATTTTGCCAATATTTGATAAATTTCCACGGAATTTTATCAATGTTTTACAAAAAACCCCTGGAAATGTGTCCAATCGAGCAGAAATGTCTCGTAAAATATCGCTGAAATTTGTCTAAAATTGACAAAAAATCGGTGCAAGTTTTGCTAGATATTTGCCCGGATCAAACTGTGCCCGAAACCGCCCGATCTGACAGTGTGCACGCGGGCTGGACGTGCCCACTGTCCCCGCATGTGCACTCGCCGGCGCGTTGGACGAGTTTAAGAAGATTTTATCAATTTCTGACAAAACTTGCATCGATTTTTTGTCAATATTTGATAAATTTCCCCAGAATTTTAGCAATAAAACCTTTGAAAATGTATCCAAAAGAGCAGAAATGTCCTGTAAAATATTGCTGAAAATCTGTTGAAATTCATCAAATATTGACAAAAATCTGTGACGAGCGGAGGGGCGATCCTTTGGCGGCCGAAAGAGAGAGGGGGGACGGTCGGGGCTCCCGCCGACGGGCGGAGGGGCGAGCCTTGGCGGCCGAGAGAGAGAGAGAGAGAGGACGGCCGGGGCTCCCGCCGGCGCACTGTCCATGGGCGCGCTCGATTTACTGGCGCGTTGGACGAATTTTAAATTTTTTGTTTCCTATTTCTGACTAAATTTGCACAGACTTTTGTCAATTTTTGACAAATTTTCACGGAATTTCAGCAATGGGACGGACTTATGTAAAACATCGCTTAAAATCTGGAAATCTGTCAAATCTTCTTTAAATTTATGCAAGATATTGGGAAATTTTGGTTTAACTCGTCCAACGGGCCGGTAAATCGAGCGCCCACACGCGCCCACATGCACGTCCAACCCGCATGGGCACTGTCACATCGGACGTTTGTTGCGTGCAAAACTTGCACCGACTTTTGGCCATTTTTGGTTAAACTTTCGCACAATTTCTGCCCGATTGGACACTGAGGTTCGGTTTCCGACCGGGTCGTTTCTTGTCCGACCCGCGGCGCGTCGCGGCGCGGCCGGAGGACGGCCCTCGTCCCCAAAAACCACACTCCGAGTCACGGGTCGCACGGCCAACAGGCCGTGACGGGCCGTAGCGGGTCGAAAACGGGCCGTTAACGGCCCGTTGACGGCCCGTTAGCGGCCCGCATGAGGTCGCACGGGCCGTCGGCGAGCCGAAGTCCGGGAACGAAGGCCGTTACGGGACCGTGACGGGACCGTCGGCGGCCCGTTAACGGCCCGTGCGAGCCGTTACGGGACCGTGACGGGACCGTCGGCGGCCCGTTAACGGCCCGTGCGGGCCGTTACGGGATCGTGACGGGACCGTCGGCGGCCCGTTAACGGCCCGTGCGGGCCGTTACGGGATCGTAACGGGCCGTTAACGGGCCGTTAACGGGCCGTTAACGGGCCGTGACGGTGTAAATCGAAAAAATCAACAACCGACAACACGTACATGAAAACGCGTACAACATTCATAGACATTAATCTCGAATCCTGTTTTTGGTTTTACGCCGTTAACGGGCCGTTAACGGCCCGTTAACGGCCCGTTAACGGCCCGCATGAGGTCGTACGGGCCGTTACGGGGTCGTGACGGGATCGTCGGCGGCCCGTTAACGGCCCGTGCGGGCCGTTACGGGATAGTTACGGAACCGTCGGCGGCCCGTTAACGGCCCGTGCGAGCCGTTACGGGATCGTGACGGGACCGTCGGCGGCCCGTTAACGGCCCGTGCGAGCCGTTACGGGATTGTGACGGGACCGTCGGCGGCCCGTTAACGGCCCGTGCGGGCCGTTTTCGACCCGTTGCGGCCGTTTTCGACCCGTTGCGGCCCGTTTTCGACCCGTTACGGTCCTTGGCCGTAACGGGCCGAAAACGGGAAAACTGAAAAAGTCGAGTGCGAGACCACGTGACCCGGAGTGTGGTTTTTGGGGGCGAGGGCCGTCCTCCGACCGCGCCGTGACGCGCCCCGAGTCGGATCAAGAGGCGACCCGGTCGGAAACCGAACCTCGGGGTTCCTCGAGGCGTGGTTTTTTGGGGACGGGGGGAGGGGGGGGGGGGGGGATCGGGTCGCGTGCTCCGACCGCGCCGCAACGCGATGTGGGTCGGTCACCAACTTTTGTCAATTTTTGACAAATTTCCACGGAATTTCAGCAACATTTTACGAGACGTTTCTGCCCGACTAGACACGTTTCCGCAGGTTTTAGCAAAACAACGTTAAATTCTGTGGAAATTTATCAAATGTTGACAAAATTCTGTGCAAGTTTTGTCAGATACTTACTTACTTACGATATAAACTCGAACGTCGTCCATCGACACTCTCAACATTCCACCGGACATTTTCCGGAAGAGTTTGTCCCGATCGGGACCACGCCTCGACGAAGCCCGGGACCCGGTTTCCGACCGGGTCGTTTTTGGCCCAAGTCACGGCGCGTCGCGGCGCTTTCGGAGCACGCGACCCGATCCCCCCCTCCCCCCGTTCTCAAAAACCACGCCTCGACGAAGCCCGGGACCCGGTTTCCGACCGGGTCGTTTTTGGCCCAAGTCACGGCGCGTCGCGGCGCGTTCGGAGCACATGAACCGATCCCCCCTCCCTCCCGTCACAAAAACCACGTTTTAGCGAAACCCTTGACCGGTCACAAAACCCACCGAACACCGAAAAGCAACGAACAAAACGCGCTCGGTCGCACGAACTACTCGGCCAAAACAACATCCGCAAATTCCGCATCACAGTCGCGATCAACGAAACAACGTATAGGCCGCCGTAATGTTAAAAAGCGGGACCCTTTCGCCCCCGACAAAATCCGCACACATACCCCAAGGTTATAAATACAATAGTTCCATGCCCACTCTCATGACTTACAACTTTTCTTGACTTTTCGGTGTATTTCATCAATTCCATAAGCACATAAAACCCTAAATATTAATTTCTAAAAGTAAGAAGCTTCCACATAGGGATTTCAATTCGATACATCGCTACAACGTATCGACATAAATGGTCGCTCTTTTGTACCAGTAACACTTTTGTACTGTTTATTGTCTCATTTCTGTATCGAGTTCACAGAAACATCTCTGTTTCAATTCACTTAGTATCACAATTTTCCCTTGGCAACAGGAAGGTCGAGTGAATCATGTGACTGACTCACAGGTTGTTTTTGGAATAATAAAGTAAACGATCGCATCCACCCAAATCTCCTTGCATGGAACCCTTCAGGACTTACCATCAGGACCAGAGTGAAAGTAGAAAGAACAAACTTGATGCGACATGCTGCCCCATGGCCTCTACGTAAACGTCATGTGACCTAGGAAGTGTACTTAAGGTACACTAACCCCAAGACACCCTGAATTAAGCCTTCATAGCCATAAAGCAGTGCATCTTGTATATTTCTTGTAATTCTGCGTATCGCATGTTTTGAGTCTAGGAACTCGAGGTTTCCCCTGGCCACTTGTTGTCTGTTTTTGATGAATTTTCCATATTTATGACAGAATTTGTTTAATTCATGACAATTTCGTCCAATTAATACAGAATTACATCCAATTAATACAGAATTACATCCAATTAATACAGAATTACATCCAATTAATACAGAATTAAATCCAATTAATACAGAATTACATCCAATTAATACAGAATTACATCCAATTAATACAGAATTACATTCAATTAATACAGAATTACATCTAATTAATACAGAATTACATCCAATTAATACAGAATTACATCCAATTAATACAGAATTACATCCAATTAATACAGAATTACATCCAATTAATACAGAATTACATCCAATTAATACAGAATTACATCCAATTAATACAGAATTACATCCAATTAATACAGAATTACATCTAATTAATACAGAATTACATCCAATTAATACAGAATTACATCCAATTAATACAGAATTACATCCAATTAATACAGAATTACATCCAATTAATACAGAATTACATATTAAAAATGAAATTTAAAATTTTTTAAATAAAAAGGAAAAATGAAAACATAATGTCGGAAATGTTGCTTCAATAGAATTCATAAATAATGTTTGCTGTCAAATAAAAATGTTCCAGTTCCTCTCCCAAAGCAATAAAAATTCTGAAAGAAATAATTCATCGGACATAAGCAGTTAACATTTATTTCAAAAATAAATCATTTTTATGTAAAATATATTACTTAGAAAAATCAATGAAGCAGACCAGGTCAAGCTGGAGTAACACGTGTACACTTACTTCAACTGCAATACACTTATCTCCGATTCTCACTGTGGACGGTGATAATATTTCCACTGCTCAACAGTTTGAATAGCCTTTCACCATTAGACAGTGTGACCAATCAAATTCAAACAGCTGGATTGACCACTTTGATACAACTGCTTCAGGCATACAAAAATATCTGAGGAAAGTAAATAATGGAAGCACAGCAAGCAAGCCAACCGTTAGGCTGGATTCAGAAACACAGAATGCGTGACCTCGTTGCAAACATTCTGACCGAGCAAACGGAGACACCGCAGTTGATCAAATCACTCAAGAAAATTTCGGGAAAGAAAAAAATTCTACGTATACTACTTTGCACTTTACTCTTGATGAATATAGCAGCTTGTGTTTACCAAAGCGCAGACCGAATAATGCATTACATGTCTGAGCCAACAGCAGTTGATGCCAACTTAGTTGAAACAACGGACGCTTCTTTGCCATTCGTTTATTTTTATCCAGACACCACGCAAGAATTTAATAATTTCATAAATCAAAAAGACCAATGTCATTATGTGCTCACTGATCCATGGCGCTCACAATATAATTACTCAGACATAATAAAATATGTGAAACCTTCTAACTTCATAACCGATGCCTACCTTGCAGCAGTAAATCATTTTCTTTCTTTTTTTTAAATTTTAAAATATTTTTAAAAATTTATTTTATGTAATCTTTGTAGGGGAAATTACGTGCTAACCTTACAGTTAAAATGCACCCTGCCCTTAGGCCTGCCGCTCAAGTTTCTAGTCGTAAGTCTACAAAAATTGGTTTCTTTAAATTTTAAAATCTATTTTCCTTAGCATTTGTTTTTTCATCTGGAGATCAATATCACAAGATGATAATAAAATTCAAATTCCCCAAAGAATGCTGGTCTGTTGTTGTAAGTATTTGATTAGCTAAATGAATTGCATTAATTTGCATTGAAAACAAACTTCATCTGTTAGAGGAAGTTTTTAGTCTGCTAGTGCATCCAACTCGCCACTAGGCTAATCGCCTATTTTTGTAACAATTGTCATTTATTGTTTTAATTTGTACTGTAGGTATTTATAGATGCTTCACCAATCGTGTATCATTTAGAGATATATAAGTTGCCCAGAGTACCATGTAATCGCAAATTGAACCATGCTGGAATAATCATGCAGAAAGTAAGGATTATGTTCAAAGCTCAAAATTAAAAAAAAGAATATTGTTTTAGCAGTCAAACATGTGATGTTTAGCACTGCAACTTTCAAAACATTAGTGTTGTTTGTTTATTTTAGGCAACAATACCATAAAATGCCTTAAATGTTTAAATTCATTTAAACTGCATGTTTGAAAGAAAAACAATAGTGCTGAAATTAACTCAATACCGGTATTTACTTTTAAACTTGTTTTAGTATCACTTTATTAACCTGAAACGAAAACCGTGTGGCAATGAAGTTGACTTAGAAAACTGCTTGCGAGCTTCTCTCAAGAAAATGTTGAACGTCAGGTACCGTAAAGTGTCATTATTGTAAAATCTGCACATGCATAGTTAGATATCCATTGAATGTCCCTGTGTTCTGTGGGAAAATAAAGAAGGGATTAAAATTTTTATATCAACAGGTGTCGTACTTTACAACTCCTTGCCAAAAAAATGGAATATTGGGCAACACTAAGTTCATCACCTCTTTTAATACAATTTTCTAAAAAAAAAAAAAAAAAAAATTAATAAACAATAGTTTTAGGATAGGATTCTACCATTATTTGGCTAAAATTTTCGTTGGAATTAATAAAACATTCCCCCGCATCGCCTCATCCATCGTTACATCCATCGAACGTTACGACTAGGTTCCATTTTAGCAAGGAGCTGTACTGTATAAAGCTTAGTACTCATAAGAAGCTTCCTACATAGGAAACCAGTCTGCCCACAGAAATTTTGCCTACATTCTTGGAATGTGTCGCGTCCTATCTGGTGATAGGTTTAAAGAGCTAACGTGTAATACTTTACCTGTGATCTGTTTATGCAAATACCCAAAAAGACTACTAAGTATATGTAAATGAACAAATAGGTTTTATTCAATAGGCAAGATGCCTTAAATACACTCAGTATAACACTAGAGTCGACTTGGTCAGAGTCGAACAAAGGATTTCTCAAGATGGCGTCGTCGGTTCCGCGTCGTCGACGGAACAAAGGCGGCGTCTCGAGTTGTCGTTAATTCGTCACGGATTCGTCTTTACGGACGCGGTGGAATGCTCTTTCGAGTCTTCTATCCGTGCCTGTTGTCTAGGGGTTGGATTTAGCGTCTCAAGGCTCTGACCAGAAACGTGGAGTTTCTTACAGAGCGCTCGGACACTTAGGTGGCGGAATAACCGTAGGTCGGTTATTCGATTCACAAAGGCTATTTTCCTGCTTTTGCGGGAATAGCACTCAAGTAAATTCGTGAGAGTTACAGTTGCACTGGAATCAGCGGTCCTCGATCAATCCTAACTTATATTTGAAGTTGGCCTGACGGTGAGGTAGTTGTTGTGTTCTTGGTGTCGTTTTTGTGTAAGTTCTGTCTCCAGGCGGGAAACTCCACCTTTTATAGGCTAGAGTGAGGGGTCGGGCTCGGCCAATGGTGGCCGGCCACGAGCCACCTCACCCCCTCGAGGCACGCGCTTCCCAGGGGGGGAAGGCGGAGCCAGCGCAAGGGAACTGACCTTTCTTAGTGACTCACACGGATGGTATCCGCTGGAGGGATGACCACCCGCGGGGTCACCACAAATGTCTGTGACATAAAAAAATTAACTTTCTGGCATCTTGATGCAACGGAAAGCTGATCTTCGTTTCCAGGCACAGAAAGAAGCGATCAGTCTTGACAATTTGTGACCGATCCTAATTTTTTTAACCGATCTCAAATATGGCAACAATCAGTTCTGCCAACAAATGCAAACAACTGTATATTCTATTTATAAAAATCGATTGTTAGTTTATAAATAAAATTAAAAATTAAAAACAAACTGGTAATCTTATTCATCCTAACTACCGGGTGGCCCACATAAAAGCGGCCCGAAAATGTGTGTATGTTATGGGGCCGCTTTTATGTGGGCCGCCCGGTACAAAAGTAGCCTTAAAATTTTTTATTGGCATCCACCTTCTTTCTTTTTCATGCCCATTTACCATTTCTTTTCTGTTGCATAGAGCTGTGAGTACCACAAAAAGTCTGGTGCGACAGACTGTCACATGTTCTGCAATCAGATGATTCTTACAGGCTTTTCTATCAAGTTTATACAAACAGAAAGTCTGTGGGCATACATAGCAGATGATCTTATGAGTACTAAGCTTGGCTGTACAGTGTAACTAATGAGTTGTGTTCCTTGTTCAAATGTTGGGATAAAGGTTTAGGGGCTTTCATTTGGCTTCCAGTTGAGAAAATCATTGTGTTTATGTTGTTTCAGTGATTTATTTTATGAACTACAAAATCCACATAAATTCAACAAAACTGAAATTATAAGGCAGTCCCAGTATATAAAACGACTGTTTTTGAATGGAAACATCTTTCGGAAATGCAAATGTCCCGATTTATGCGAAGTAACAAAGCACAGCACATCATTCAATACAGAGGATTATAAAGAAGATGTTCTACAAGTATACGCTGTGAATAATTATGTTCGAACATTGCAAGAACGTCACTCTTACGATATCATCGATTTATTGTGTGATATCGGAGGAACCATCGGTCTCTATTTCGGCATGTCATGCTTAACACTCGTTGAAATATTTGTCCACTGCGGTAAAACACCTTTCGTCAAGACTTACAAAACAACTAAAGAAAATTGCCAGTTAAAAGAGAGAATACAAACGATACTCGAAAAGAAACAGAAGACGCAAAAACAATCATTTGTCAAAAAATTATTGAAAATGAAAACCATAGTAATATTATTCCTGCTCTCTCTTTCAGTTTATTACATGTACGATTTGCTTGACGGGTTTCTTAAATATCCAGTCTATCAAACTGTTAGTCTCGAAAGGGACGAAATCGTAGATTTTCCACAAATTATTGAATGTGAAGAAAATAAGATAATATTAGATGCTAAAATAAATTTAGCGATAAAAATGAATGCTGACAGCAATGATTACCAACTTATCGATTTACTTCATCCGTTATCAGAATTTGCTAACAAACCGTTGAAATTATGGAACGCTTCTTCTAATTTTGATTACTACGTTCAAGTAAGCAATGTAATGTTAAAATAAAGTAAAACTTGTATGCAAACTATCATTTTTTACAGCAAAATCAAAAAAACGATTTTATCTATAATATATCAACTGTGTCAACAAACTTTGGACTCTGCACAGTTGTTAAAGCAGGTAGGAAAAAGTCTACAGTTTATGCCACCTTTAAAATTTTTTCACCCGGCTGCAAGTAAAGTTTGATACAATACAAGTTAGCTTAACTGGTGTCACAAAATGCACGTCAACAAAATCGTCACACCAGCACTGTAAAAGACTTCCGTCTTCCCCCGAATACAACTTCATGACGTTGTATTGTTTTGTAGAACTTCTGAGAAATCAGAAATTGGTCATAAAATTTTGAATAATGTCCAATTCGTGTCCAATTCGTGTTCAATTCGTTTTCAATTCGATGCTTCCGGGCAACGCGCCCGTAAAAAGCGCTCTCACGCAACGCTTCCCGGCATCTCACCCGTCAATGTACTCGAATACAACGTCATGACGTATTCGAACTGAGCTACAGTGATTCTACAGTAAATTAAGGGAAAGATTTGTACGTGGTGGCACCATGTTTGACCACCAGGGTTGCTTTGTTGACCCACAATGTAAATGGGTTGAGGCAACTATTGATTTAAAGGGCGGGGAAGGGAATAATATTAGCATATTTCCTGTTACACAATGCATGAAACATGACAAACATACATGGGAAGACATATCACAAACTAACTCAGTTTCAATCCAGTCCAGTGCCATCGACTTTCCAAAGTATCACTTATTTTAATAATTCCAATTTTCCCATCATCAGCACGCCAGATGGAATAATTTTTTCTTTCTACTTCTAAACCTTCTAGATGAAGACCAATTTATTCCGAATGAGAACTTGATAGAAATGTTTAAAAAGGGGAAAATCTACAAATTGCAGCCAGTGAGATATTTTGACATTTGAATTAAACGAATTATTTCAACTTCTGACGCATTGTAGCACTTTATTCTGCCACAAAATCAACCTTTTCATCCTAAACAGATTTTCTACATACACGGTGGAAATTATGTTAAAATTCATCTTTCCCGTCAAACGGTGAACTTGTAATTTTAATCATCAAAACTCTGCACAGTGCTTAGAAAACATTTGTTCATTCTAGATTGTTCGAGTCGATACCCCGAAAAGCCCATGTGGTGACAACAAGGAAGTATCAGAATGTGAACAGGACTGTTATGCATCCCGACTGAATATTTCTTGCAGGTCAGCATTTACGTATAGTCAAATCATTAATTTAAGTTTGCAAATCAATTTATGCATGTATTTAATTTAAATAATTCATAGATTACCATTTATGGAGAATAGCAAGTCATCGATTTGCTCGAAATTAGAAGAAGCTAAAGCAATGCAAAAAAAATATTTGGAAACTCAAATGAAGACAAACCCTCAGAAAGACTGTAGTTGCAAATCACGCTGCCTAGAAACCATATTCCATCCAGCAGTGGTAGAGGACAGATTAACCGGTGGCAGTTCAAGTGTTTTATACGTAATTCCAGAAAACGTTAGAGAAGTGATTGCGGAAAAGAGAACAGTTTCGCTCACAAAATTGTTTTCTAATATTGGTTCTGTAATTGGTATTCTGACCGGCCTCTCGACGTTTTCTGTCATAAATATGTTCATTTAACAGAATTATAATCGGAAAATGCTTTCTACTATTACTACTAAATTATAAAGATGTTTACTTAAATCCTTTAACCTTTACCGGTAAACACAAGCAGATACAGAACAAGCAATTGTACGATTTTATCATTAAAAAACTGTTGTGTCATTTTAACTTTGTCAAACTGGTGTCATTTTAACTTTGTCAAACTGGTGTCATTTTAACTTTGTCAAACTGGTGTCATTTTAACTTTGTCAAACTGGTGTCATTTTAACTTTGTCAAACTCGTGTCATTTTAACTTTGTCAAACTGGTGTCATTTTAACTTTGTCAAACTCGTGTCATTTTAACTTTGTCAAACTCGTGTCATTTTAACTTTGTCAAACTGGTGTCATTTTACCTTTGTCAAACTGGTGTCATTTTACCTTTGTCAAACTGGTGTCATTTTAACTTTGTCAAACTCGTGTCATTTTAACTTTGTCAAACTGAAGACGAAATTCCCGATCCGATGTACATGATTTGTGTGACGGCGCCTAAATGCACAATATTTCTCCCGTGTGGGCATTATAAATGCTGCCTTTCCTGTACTCAGCGAATAATGGAAGGAGAAAGTGACATTGTTGGATTTGTTCCTCGCTGCCCTGTTTGCAGAAGTAATGTTGTCCGTTTCAATAATGTTTACAATTAAGTTTCCTTTTTTTGTTCAAGAAATAAAAATAAATAAATAAAAATGAGAAATAAGTTGTTAAAAAGCATTTAAAAAACCGATCAGAACTATTGTTTATTACTATGTGGCAACCAGAAAAACTGAATTTGCAACAATTTTTGACCCAAGAACGTCTAGAGCAGGCGGTGGATTATCGTCGGGTACGAGACGCGGCAAAAACCAATTTTATTTATTTTATTTTATTTTATTTTATTTTATTTATGTCTCAATTAAACAAAATAACAAAGTAATTTAAACAAAATAAAAACAAAATTGCCTGAGCGCGGAATGAAATTAATACATGTGGTGATCTCGAATTGTTTCACCACTTAGGAAGTAAAATATTAATTATTTCCTAATTAATTTGGCTTGGCACACGCCAAGTCAGATCATGTGACCAAGGGGAGAAATCTTCCCTAGGCACATATCACCTCAGGTTGGCTGGGGTGAAAACGGCGATTAGCCGTTATGGTGCAATATGATGTAATAATCCTTTGTTGCACCAGTTTTAGCTAATTGCGCAGATTATTTGCGCAATATTGAAGCGTGCCGGGCTCGCGCCCTAGCTTCAATCGGGACTCTAAAATAAACATCACAACCCTCAACATCACTGCTATTTCACTAAGAAAAGTATTGACAGAGGACCGTGAGTGATTTTAGTTTCACCAAGCTTACTTTGTGCAACCCGTACAAAGCCAGCTATTCCGCGTGGATCAACCGCCGTTGATTTGCGCGAACACCAGTCATCGCCATCGCTGGTGCGCGAACACCAGTCATCGCCATCGTACCGAGACCGGACGCCTGCCCGAACGTGAACCACCGCCACCGCGCCGTCGTACGCCGAGCAGAAGAGCTCACGAGACCCATCGTCTAAGGACCATCGTTCGTGAGTTACGAGGAAGGCAGCCGTCTTCCTAACAACTTTGAGTTGTAAAGCGCCATTTTGACGCTTTTGTCTCGTAACAGTCGTTACGAGACTTTCCATTGTATTTTCTCTCTTTGTTACGCGAATATGTTACGCAAATATCGTTGTATGAAGTACAAAACAGTTGGTCCACGTGCATCTTCATCCAATCGACGGTGGTTGAAAGTAGCAAATTCTTGAAATATGAATGTTCCATTGGCCGAGCCATTTCATGTTCAGAATGTTGTTTCCGTGTAAGTAGTGGACGCCATTTAGTGACTGTTTCATGGTGTCTTTGATGGCTGGTAACGAGAAATTGATTGAGTTGTGCAAACCAAGTCACGGTAAATCGATGGAAGCAGACACGGCGGACATATTGAATCTGGTTGTATTCACGGTGCTTTTTTCTGTTTTAATTGGCTTGGATTTGTTTTATTTATCCTCAATTTTAGTCCCAACATTTTTTATTACCGAAGTTCTTGCTTTCTCGGAATTACCTTTTCGTTAAAAGCGAGAGAAATTTCCAAGTTTTGGTCTACTGAATTGAAATTAGTCCAAACGTTTCTCACTACATTTATCAATCAATTTTGGAGTCGATTTAATGATGTGGTCTTTGTGAAATGCGCCCAAGCACGTTTAGTGTTTTCTTTGGGGGTGTAAAATCCAACTCTCTACCTCCATGTGGTCACCCCTGGATAAACTGATGACTCAATTAGTCTGACAGTGAAACCAAAAGAGAGCTCTGGTCAATTTTTAATTTGTCTAATATCTATTTCTTAACATTATTTCCTGGGTTTTGAATTAAGTCCTGTATGACTGCATTCTCACATTTAAGCAGCATTTACTTGTCTTTTGTATTGCAAGCGCGCATTCCTAAATGAATGTGGCATTTACATGAGTGTATTGTAAGCTCGCATTCCCGAATGATAGTCGCAGTAGCAACATCAGGAAATACCTAATTATCCAAGAAATGTTTTATGTTAGAAAGAATTTCAGTCCACGTTTCCTTCTCTCTTGTTACTCTCTGATAGCTTTATTCGAGTTGTTCTAGCTTGTGGGACGAGCAGAATGGCTTGCGGTGAAGATCTTTTGGCCAGTTTTAAAATCAGATAGCATGGTCCATCAACAGCTAGGACCGCTTTGTAGACCGCAAGCGCAAGCGGGACTTCCGGCAGTAGAGGCACATCGTCTAAAGAGGAAAGAGATGGAATGGTGAAAATAGGAGACTGGCTATTAACGCGGGATTGCGCAGACCCATGCGGCGTCGACGAGACAGAAGGACAAGCTCACGTTCTTGGTGGCCTGCTGAATTTGCGACCCACTTCTCGTTGCCTCATGCAATTGCAGCCGCCGGTGCCGAGGTTGCCACCACCACTGGTTCTATTCCTGATTATAGTACAGCTGCTTGGATGTGTTAACTGAATGGAATCTATCACTGATGTTTTAACTGGAACGGATTCGAGATGCGCCGCTGTGTTCTGTAGCTTCTGCTTTATTGCCCGACTAACTTTCCCTGATTTAGTGATATTCTTGTCTCCATCAGCGCATCTCACAGCTCCGTTTCAACTGCTCCAGCTAGTTGCACTTGCTGCTCTTGCTTAGTATTGAAGCCAGAAGTCCATCTTCTGAAAATGGCGCCAGAAGACATGGTGGCCGGTTGCAGGGCCTCCCATGTATACAATAGACAAATACAAAACAAAAGCTAGATTCAAGTTAAAAGTTGTAATAGCTTCAAACACTACGGTAGTTAAATATTTGCAAACACGAATTGTATTTGACAAAGTCAGAAATAATATAATCAATAAATCAATGAATAAAGAAGTAAAAATTAGATGTATTGAAATAATCATAAGTGTATATCTTTTACTTATACGTAATGGACTATTTAATCTTGCAAAGTAGTCACAGTTTTTAATTCTTTAGTATGTTTTATCTTTCTTTCTCTTATCTTTAAAAAAAAAACTTAACAGCATTTGGAAATGTTGCAATGTGCAAATATCTAGCCGTCGAGCGACTGCTTCCTCTTCATGAACGTTATCGCGTTGTATTATTCAAAGAGTTAAATTAAAATACAAAGTTAAAAACAAAGTTTAATATAAAGTCAAATACAAAGTTAAAAACAAAGTTTAATATAAAGTCAATTACAAAGTAAAAACAAAGTCAGAGATATTGCAGAGATATTCTTGAATTTATCGAAAATCTGTACGAAAACTGCATTTTGTCAATTCTAAATTAATTTTTACATATTCTGAAAAATTGATTTTATTCAATGTTACATTACATAATAGCTAGAGGGCACAGTTTGTCGACGATCTGACTCATCATTGTTTTCACATCCTTGCTCAAATCTGTGTGCAAAACAACATTTTTAATGTGGCAAATAATTCCCTCAAATTCAGGCTTGAAAGAAACCTGCAAGTCCTGCCCGGCCAATTCCAAAACGTAGCCAACACAAACGCAACTGTAAGTGTCCGGAAATTCCAACAGCAATCCCAACAATTCGCACAAAGCCAGTCCCAAGATGTCGCATTTGTCGGCATTTGGCATCCCCAAATGCAGGAAAAGCTCGCACACAAAATGAACGAATCCGTGCAGCCAGTGCGCATTAGTCTGCAACGTCCTTCTGCCGTTGTCGAACTCTTCCTGGCATCTGTCCAACAGACACTTGCGGAACGTCTTCACCGACTCGCCCGACACGATGTTTTGCGACAAACAATTGCACAGATTCGCCCCGATGCATCGTAAGCGATACAAAGGGACGCACGTCTCGAAAATCGTGTTGGCCACCGACCTGATCACGTCGTGTTGGTCGGTGAAACCACTCAGCATTCCTATAAACACGGGCATGTAATCGTCGAACGATTCGGGAGTAAACGCCACATCCGATAGCAAATGGCGAATATCTTGTTGGTGTTAGATTTAATCTATTGTTACAAATTGTCAATAGTTTTAACGTTATCAAATGTGTGAACGTTGCACGCACGTAATGCACGTGCAATTGAATTGTTGTTAAAACTTTCGCAAAGTAAAGACGTGTTTATGTTTCATCCGTTTTTGTGTGCTGATTTCAACTCATCTTGGACATTCGAAATCTTCAAGGAACCTTAGTGGAACCTACAAGTGGTAGCAGAAGGCCGGTTTTTTCTTCGAAAAGAAGTATCCACGGCACTCAGACGACATTTTTCGAAGATTCGAGTGAGAACGAAGTGCGCACGTGACGGAATTCAAAAATCGAACGTCGTGAAAAATGGCGGATGCGATTTCGGGCAGTTCATTGAATCGGATTGATCTTCTTACACCGGAGAACTATTTCATCTGGCAGTTTAAGGTTGGAACTTTATTAGCAGCTAAAAGTTTGAAAAATATGATCACGGACCCAGCGGTGGTGGAACCGGTGGTGGGCTCTGCGGATTACGCAGATAATCTCGTAAAATATAACACTTGGGTGAAAAACAACAACGAGGCACTCGGCATCATTATTTTGACCGTTTCGAACGAGGAAGCGACGAATTGCATGGGGAAAACCAGTGCAAAAGAAGTTTGGGATGCGTTAAAAGCGCTGTACGCCGGAACGACGGAAGAACGTCAAATCGACGCGGCGGCAGAATTAAGCGAATTACGTATGAAACACGACGAGGGAATTGACAGCTACTTAAACAGGGCGAAGTCGATTCAATCGAGAGCCAAGGCAGTCGGACGTGACATCAAGGATCGCGAATTGATGATGTACGTGACGCGTGGTCTCGTGACAAGATTTTCCCACATTGCAAGGAATTTTCGATCGAATGCAGCCGCAACAATTGAAGAATTACGACGTGAACTCAAAATGGAGGACCAATGGTCAGCGTTTAATTCGAAAGGAGCAGCGACGGAAAGCGGGACAGTGGCGTTCAAGGCACAAGTCGGAAAAAATTCGGGAGGCAGGAAAACAAAAGGTGGGACAAAATTTGTTTGTTATGAGTGTGGCAAAAGTGGCCATATTGCCAAAGACTGTTGGCAGCGCCATCCAGAGAAGCGCCCCGCGAAAATGGCGCAACGACCAAAGGAGGCGGCAAAAATGGCGCAGGCTGAAGTAGAATTTGCAACAATACAACACGCGCTAGTGGTTGAATTGGAATCGAGCGATCACCTTGACGACTGGATTTTAGATTCAGGAGCTTCTGTGCATATGTCGAGCAAGCGCGAGCTGTTTAAAACGTTTGTTGAGATGGAGACAACAATAACCACAGCCAAGAAAGGTGTGAAGCTTCTAGCAACTGGAAAAGGAAGCATAATTTTGGATTGTCAACTCGACGGAGCAGCAACAATGAAGATTTTGCTGCAAGATGTGCTCTTTGTTCCAGAGCTGAAGGGGAACTTGCTCTCAATTCCGCGCTTGACGGCAAAGAATTACACCGTGCAATTCAGGGGAAACTGGGCGGACATTAATAGTCCAATTGGAGAGACGATTGGAAAGGGAGCAAGGTGTGGCACCATGTATTTATTGCAACTGAAAAAAGAAGAGCAAGCGAATGCGGTTGCCACGACAACTAAACAAACCAAGGAAATATGGCATAAACGATTGTGTCATGCAAACGAACGAACAATCGACAAGATGACCAACAAGGAATTGGTTTACGGGTTGGAATACAACAATGCACCATTGGAGAAATGCACCGCGTGCATACTCGGAAAAATGACGAAGAGCCCGTACAAACGAATAAACGAGAAGCAATCGGATGATGTTTTGCAACTAATACACATGGATTTGATTGGACCATTCAAGACACCATCAATGGGAGGAAGCAGGTACGCTTTTGTAATTACTGAAGACTTCACGCGCAAGAAGTTTGCTTATTTCATGAGCGAGAAATCTCAAACATTTGATTTCTTCAAGTCATTTAAAGCAATGGCGGAAAAGCAAACGGGGAACAAATTAAAGCGTATTAGAAGCGACAACGGAGGCGAGTTTGTCAACGAGAATTTTAAACGTTTATGCAACGATGAAGGCATATTGCACGAGCTCACAGTGCCATTTAATGCAGCCAGCAACGGCATTGCGGAGCGTACGAATCGAACGCTCATAGAGGCGACACGGACATTACTTTTGGAATCGGGCCTACCGCAAATATTTTGGGCCGAAGCATTTTCAACGTCGATACACGTAAAAAATCGAACTTTGACGAAACCAAATGGGGATTTAGTTCCAGAAGAAATGTGGATGAAGCGCAAGCAATCAATAAAACATCTTCGAGTTTTTGGTTGTGAGGCTTTCCTGCACATCCCAGCAGAGAAGAGGCAAAAGCTTGATCAAAAAGCAAAACGCGGAATATTCGTGGGATACTCGACGGATAGAAAAGCATTTAGGATTTACGTCCCAGCCGAAAAGAAAATACAAGAAGGTAGAACAGTGGAATTTAATGAAGAAATTCGAGGGGCGGACATCTTTAATTTGACAAAACCGGACGAAAATAGGCGTTTTTGTCAAGAATACGAAGACGAGGCAATTGTTGAAGCAAATGATAACGATGACGACAATGCTCAACGACCAGCAGTGATTGCTGAAGACGCGCAGCCGAATCTACAACAGGTACAACCGGCGCAGGTTGGCAGACCTCGGGGATCAACACAAGCCGTGCTCCAGCAGCGACACGCGGAACAAATGGAGCAGCATGAGCAACAATTGCAACAAGAAGGTGTACGTCGATCACAGCGCATCGCAGCACAACATGAAGCAGTAAATGCAGCGGTCGAAGCGGCGAATGTAGCATTCGAAGGCGTTGACGACTTATTTACACCGGAAACATACGAGCAAGCAACAAACTGTGACGACAAAGAGAAGTGGAAAGCGGCGATGGATAGTGAAATAGATTCATTGCACGTGAACAATGTTTGGACATTAGTAAAGAAGGAAAAGCAAATGACTACGATAAAGAGCAAATGGATTTATCGGATAAAACTCAACGTAGACAGGAGTGTAAATAAATACAAGGCAAGATTGGTGGCAGTGGGGTATTCCCAGAGAGCAGGCATAGATTACACAGAAACTTTCTCGCCAGTTGTAAGAGTCGAATCACTCCGCATCATTTTATCCATGGTGGCCAAGCACAAATTGATGACGCGTCAGTTTGACATAAAAACAGCCTACCTGTACGGCCTGATTGATGAAACGATTTTCATGGAGCAGCCGGAGGGATATGAACAGAAGGACTTGATTTGCAGACTTGAACGAAGCCTGTACGGCCTGAGACAATCAGGGAGATGTTGGAACGAGAGACTGGACACGGAATTGCAGAAAATTGGCCTGACACCACTAATTAACGACAGGTGTGTGTATATTTACAAGAGAAAAAATGACTTTATTATTCTGGGGGTGTACGTAGATGACATTTTGGCTGCGTTTACTAGTCAAAAGATATTGGACCGGATTTTAAAGAAGATAAAAAGAGTTTTTGAAATTGTTGACTTGGGGGAAGTGCATTTTCTTTTGGGAATGGAAATTTCGATAATGGACAACGGAATTCTAATTGGTCAACAAAAATACATAAACGATGTTTTGAAGAGATACGAGCTGATGGACGGAGTCACTGCAAACACACCAATGGCTACTGGACAAGACTTAGATGATTTTGAGAAATCAAAAAGAGTTGACCAACAACTTTATCAGCAAATGATAGGATCGCTGATGCACGTGATGATAATATCACGACCGGACATATCATTCGCAATAAGTGCGTTGTCAGCATATTCAAGAGATCCGCGCCAATTACACTTCAGAGCGGTCAAACGAGTGATGCGATATCTGAAGAAGACGATTGAGATGCGATTGTTTTTCTCAAATGAGGAGGGGAAATTACAAGGATTTGCGGACGCAAGCTGGAACGTCACCCAAGATGCAAAATCACATACAGGGATGATAGTAAAAATTGGATCAACAACAATAACGTGGAAAACCAAAAAACAACGATTAGTCGCGATGTCATCGACAGAAAGCGAGATTTTGGCCATCTGCGAATTGCTGAAATCCATAAAATGGGCGCGAGACTTTCTAAGTGAGGTGGGAGAAGGAAGCTGTGTGCAAAGAAGAATCCCAATTTACACGGACAGTCAACCAGCAATGCAGATTTTGTGCGGCTCGAACCAGTTTGGACGAACCAAACATATGAACCGACACTTAATGTTCATACGAGACGAGATAAAACTGGGCAACATTGAATTAATCCATTTACCAACAGGTGACATGATTGCTGATTTCCTGACGAAGGCGGTCGCGAAAGACAAATTCATGGAGGGACGCGACGGCGTGAGTCTGAGAGGAGAAGTTAAGATAAACGAGGACGAAGAGAAGAACGAAGACAAAGACAAATAGTTTTAAATTCGAAATAATATTTTATTCATGTTTTTTGTTTTTGTTTTCGAATTTCATTGAATGTTAGTTTTAGTTTTTCTTAATTCATTTTAAAACTTATAAAAATTTGTAAGGAGGGTTTGTTAGATTTAATCTATTGTTACAAATTGTCAATAGTTTTAACGTTATCAAATGTGTGAACGTTGCACGCACGTAATGCACGTGCAATTGAATTGTTGTTAAAACTTTCGCAAAGTAAAGACGTGTTTATGTTTCATCCGTTTTTGTGTGCTGATTTCAACTCATCTTGGACATTCGAAATCTTCAAGGAACCTTAGTGGAACCTACAGTTGGATAGTCGATGTGTTGTTGATTTCTCTGGGAATGAACTCTGCAGCGAACGGTGACAAGCGACTTTCGGTCGGACTTGGGCTTGCACATTGGTGTCTAAGACAGCCACGTCTATTCACTGCTACCGGTCTGGAAGTCGGGTAATTGTTGCCAGCTGGAACTGGCCTTTGCGTCTGTTGTCGGAGACAGCCTCGTTTCTGTCTAATGGACGAAAAACTGCTTCGTTCTGCCATTTGAATGGTATTGTTGATGTAATAAGTAGAATAAATGAGAGTAGGAGCGAATCTGTATTCTGAATGAATTGATTGGCGTTAAGTATTGCCGTTTTTATATATGCGAACGTCAGTTACGTCGTTTGTACGTTTGTTCGAACGACGTGTCAATTCGTTCACGGGACGTTTTATTAACACTGGAAAATGTATTGCAGGGAAGCTGCGATCACCCTTCTTGTACACACCTGTAAACACCTGTGGACTGTTCTAAATTATGTTTATTATTACTGACTGCTTCAAAACCTGCGTGTTTTGGACGGTGTTGAATGATGTTCAACGAGAATCAAACTGCAAACTCTGCCTATTTTTACAAATTGAGATATTAAATGAATCAATTAAGAAATGTAATAATTAATTCAAACTTTTCTGGTGTTTTGTGATTGATAGCTGATTATTGTTTTGACAAACCAATTTTACAACCAATGTTTACACCACATCTTGTTTACTCAGCGGTCAGCAGAGTGGCGCAGTGGAAGCGTGCTGGGCCCATAACCCAGAGGCCGGTGGATCGAAACCACCCTCTGCTAATAATATTTTTTTGGTTAATTACGGTATACATATTATATTACTACTTTCCAACATTATTTTAATTCCTAATTTCTTATTTCTGTTTTTCGTATATATTTTTTGATTAAACACAACGGGTAGGAGCGTTTATTAATTAAGCAAGTACCTAAAGTTTGTATTTCTGAATAAAAATTAGTGAAATGAGTGAAACTTATTATATTATACAATATTTTATTTTTTAATAGTGACATCCAAAACCTCTCAAAAACTGCTAAAATCTTAAGGTTTGCAATGAAGATTCTGAATTTCTGAATACTTTATGGAAATGGCGCACGAGAGAAAGGCAATGAGTGGACGTCTGGTTGTAAAGGATCACACAGGTCCATAAAACTTCCCCACGATCTTAGGGCGCGGACGCTAGCCTTTGCCTCGATGACATCGGGTTGGTCAGCTAAACCGCTGGCTACTTTCGCAGATGCTCGCGATTCGGAAGCCAATACTACATCGCGAATATCTCTTCCTATCCTCCACTTCTCGGGCCACGATGTCTTCAAACTACTTTGCTCGATCTTGACCTTCGACTTAATGACATCGAGTTGGTCGGTTACTGGCGTCAACACAATATCGCAAATATCTCCTCCGATTGTCCAAGATTTAGCCTCCGCCAAACCACTTTGAATTTTCGTAGGAACTCGCGATTCGGAAGCCAATACTACATCGCGAATATCTCTTCCTATCCTCCACTGCTCGGGCCACGATGTCTTCGAACAACTTTGCTCGATCTTCACATCGAGTTGGTCGGTTACTGGCGTCAACACAATATCGCGAATATCTCCTCCGATTGTCCAGGATTTAGCCTCCGCCAAACCATTTTGAATTTTCGTCGGTACTCGCGATTCGGAAGTGAATACCACATCGCGAATATCTTCTCCGATTGTCCATTCTTTGGGCCACGCTGTCAGGAGGGTTTGCTCCAACTTTGAAACGGCTGTAGAGCGGCCAGCGGACTGTTGTCGTAGACAACCGCGTCTCTTCGCTCCAACCACCGCTCTGCAAGTGGGCGAAATATTGGCAGTTGCCACTGGCCGCAGCAACTGTTGACTAAGACAACCGCGTGCCTGTCTCGTGCTTGCCATTTCAATTGTATTGTATGAGTGGTTGTGGGAACTAATCTGTATTCTGAATGAATTGATTGTTGTCAGCTGAGAACGAATGGATGAGTGTACGACAATGCTTAAGACAACTGAATAGATAGTTTATTCAATAATAGTTTGGGGGTTTATATATCCCAATAATGTCATGTTCCGTAAACGTGACGATGTCACGTTTTATCTACATGACAGGTCACTCGACCAATCAGTGTCGAGTTGACCAATACAGTCCAAATGTGTATTGTCCAATCCAATATCAGCTAATGTCTTGTTTATATAAGCTAAACGTCGATCACGAAGCATATTCGTAGCGTTTTGGTAACGTTAATTAAAGGTTACATGCAAGCGTCTCGCAAGGAAGCCGAACCATGAAAACTCACGTTTCTGTAGGTTAATCGCTCTAAATACCGGCATGTGTGATATTTTTTACAGTGCACGTACGATTATAAATTAACCAATCTATGAATCTCTAGTAAGGCATCCAATACCGGACCATTTTTTCAGAATGGATTTAATTTTCGAACTTAAAACTGTTTTTTATGTTTTTACATTTGAAGTGCATGAATAATGATTTTTCATTAAGCTCTTTCATAAAATAAAAAAAATCCACTCAGTGCACTTGACCTTTTAGGTCGGAAAACAAAATTCAACAGTAGCCGCGCAACATAAATACCTGCCCCGTCACTTAGCAACAGCGTGCCGCAGTGAAGCCGATCCCGTATCGCAATACTGGTTATCTGTACGAGAACGGCTTCGCTGCATCACGCTGTTGGTTTTTCCCTCAATTTACACCCAGATGATAAAATTGTGGGGTGTTGATATCAACGAATCTAAGACATGTGTTATTGTAATTTGTAAGTTTCACTTCAAGACAATGTGACTGAATATGGTCTTACCCACTGTTGTCTGGGGATTGACTAGAATAGGGAGGGACAATCGAGAATGAGTTGATGTTGATCATCAATTTCGTCGTCGATTTGCATCGGCACGAGTTGGATTTCATCATGTTTGGATTCAAGTTGTCAACATTCGTCGATTTGTTTCTCAAATTGATGGTTTTCGCATAAAAGATTTTCCAACTCGACTTGTAAACTATCAATTCGGCTTTTCGCTTCGGTCGTTGCGGCTCTGCACTGTTTGGTTTGTATCTTAACGAACCGATTTAAGGACTTAAGAGAAACGAACATAAGAAACGTGTTGATTCGTTTTTCTGTCAATTCCAATGGGGGAATCTTTTTCATCTTCAATTCTAGTATTTCCGTCATTGCGTTTTTAATCTCGTAGGATGTTTGTTTATAGAGTAGCGGATTATGCTTCTTAGATGAAACTTTGTCCTCGTACGCCCAAACATCCTGTGGTACCCGACTGACAAAAACTTCTTTTTCTGGATCAGGATCAGTTCAAAAGTGATGGACGCTTTTTTGAGAATGTGAATTATTCATTGTAGAATTAGTTCTTTTGCGTGTTGCGTGCACTAGCAGCTGACTTGGTGTTGCACGAGCTTCTGCATTGCGCAAGTGCAAATATGAAGAAAAGATGTTCAGACTTAAGAGATGACTTAGGAGATGAGCCTCGATTTATATCGATTTGTTATGGATATACTGTACCATTTTGTTAAATGTTTTTGACAATAAGCTTCAAAAGATATTCTAACTTTTCTCAATGCAACCACTCATCACTACGCCAACTATCACTTCATATAAAATTTTCAACTTCTCTTCCTGCATTTTAAACATTTTCTAATCTAAACACATTTCCTTTCCCCAGATGCCACCATTTATCCAATTGTCTATCATTACCCCACCCGGCGTCCAGTTTTGGTATATCCAAACTAAAAAAAAAAACAACAATAACATACTGCAATGTCCCTTTTTTGACTTCAATTTCCTGCAACTGTTTTTCATATGTAATTAGTAAATTTCAGTGTATTTATTAATTTGTTTGAATAAGAAACTAGAATTTTTATGAAATTCAAATTCATTTTATTTTTAAATAGGTATTTACTATTTTTTTTAAATATAAAACAATTTTCCTAAAAAATATATTCAAAATGGCGCCTTATTCAAACGGGATTATGTCCGTTTGGGCAGATTTGTAACCAATATTATCGCAACTAATGAGCGTGTAGTGTTGATTCTTCCACAGTGTCGTCCTCTTGACAAGATAGTTACAATTAATGCTCAAGAGATGGCTCTATGTGTTTAGTCATTCTTCACTACCCACAATTCCCTGATCCGCTCATGTTGCGCGCGCTTTTACAGTTGAGACAATCGAGAATCGTTAGGCTTATTTGAATTCAACGAATTGAGGTACGTAAGACATGACAATAAAGAAATTATGACATGGAGATTTATTTTTCACTATTTTATGATCTATTAGTTCTTGAAGACTGTCTAAATTTGTACGAACATTGAATATCTTGTAGGTTGAGAGTGCATCCAATTTCCGTGTGATCAGCGACTTCTGCCAGCGAAAGTGAGCGCCAGTGGCCGAATCAAACATTGACCGACCTAGCTATAAATCCCGTTATTTTTCTATTTAAAATGGAAAGGAAAAACAAGGATTACAGTTGCAATTTGTGCGACTATTCGTGTTCATCTTATTATCTTTTGAAACATCACATGCTCATACACACTGGGGAAAAGCCTTTCCAATGTCAAACATGTTCACTTTCCTTTCGGCTGAAACAATACATGATTGTCCATATGAGAATTCATACTGGAGAAAAACCATTCAAGTGCCATTTGTGTGCTTATTCCTGTGCTACAAATAGTAATTTAAAAATGCACTTGTTAACCCATACTGGACAAAAACCATTCGAGTGCCATTTGTGTGATTATTCTTGTACTACAAATAGTAGGTTAAAAAGACATTCATTAATCCATACTGGAGAAAAACCATTCAAGTGTCATTTGTGTGATTATTCCAGCAGTCAAAGTGGAAATCTAAAAACACATTTATTAATCCATACTGGAGAATAACCATTCGGGTGCCATTTGTGTGACTATTGCAGCAGTGAAAGTGGACATTTAAAGAGACATTTATTAATCCATACTGGAGAAAAACCATTTGGATGCCATTTGTGTGATTATTGCAGCAGTGAAAGTGGAACTCTAAAAACACATTTATTAACCCATACTGGAGAAAAACCTTTCAAGTGCCATTTGTGTGTTCATTCCTGTACTACAAATAGTAGTTTAAAAATGCATTTGTTAACCCATACTGGAGAAAAACCTTTCAAGTGCCATTTGTGTGTTCATTCCTGTACTACAAATAGTAGTTTAAAAATGCATTTGTTAACCCATACTGGAGAAAAACCTTTCAAGTGCCATTTGTGTGTTCATTCCTGTACTACAAATAGTAGTTTAAAAATGCATTTGTTAACCCATACTGGAGAAAAACCATTCAAGTGCCATTTGTGTGCTTATTCCTGCAGTCAAAGTGGACATTTAAAAACACATTTATTAATCCATACTGGAGAAAAACCTTTCAAGTGCCACTTGTGTGATTATTCTAGTAGTCGAAAAGACACTTTAAAAAAACATTTAAGAAAGCATACAAAGTAAAAATCACATTGTTCATTCAGTTCATAATTCTGTAATTCTAATTTTATTTCAAATAACATTTTGTTTATGTTTTCAACGCAAAAATTTTGTTTCAATTTCTTTCATCCACAAATCAAAACCTGTTACTTGGCTGTGTTTGTATATTTTTCTCGTTTCATTTCCAATTTTTTATGGTGAGCAACACGAAAAACTTGTGGTTTATCTTGCAATAAAAATAAAAATTTGAAAATTCGTTTAAAAATTCATACACCATTAGTGTGCCTTTTCTTTGACTCGAAGTGAGGCGTTTTAATTTGATTTTTAAAAATAACTATTATATAAATATTTTTTATCAGAATTCCTTTCAACCGGGTCTAAAATTTTCCCGGTAGTAAAGTAAGATTGAATGGAATCCTGCTTACCACGATTACGTGTTATTATTTGTGTGTTTATTGTTTTATTTATGCATTTAAAGTTCTGTATTTGAAATTGCATTTTGTATTCAACTCAAATTAAAAAAAACTGAAACTTGTTTTAATTTGTGTCATTCATGAAACCAAATCTGCCGTTTCTGCACATTTTTCTCATTTCATGTCCAATTTATTATTTCCTCCCAAAACTTGTAAACAATAAAATTAAAAGCTGTTTTATTTGCTTCTAACTTTCTTTCAAATGACATTTTGTTTTTGTTGTTAACTCAAAAATTCGCTTTAATTTATTTAATACACAAATCAAAACCTGCTCAAAACCCACCCAAGTGTTATTTGAGTGATTATTCCTGTTACCAAAATCATACATCGAATAAACACGTTGTACGGAGGTGCTGAAAGATCGACGCCAGATTTGCTCGGAATTGGAGATGAAACTTGTTGGGGCGTCGCTCCAGTCGTCTCCTGTGAGGGTTGAGTGGTTAGTGTAGACGTGCAAATCGAATGAACCTAAGAAAAGAAGAATTTTAAAGTTGTTATCCAATTGTAGGGCCGTTTAAGAAGTTTTTGTCGATTGATTGGATTTAATTTTCGCACACCTTGGTCCGAGCACCCACGGCCAAAAGGAATGATTTGCCGAGAAAGGGACCCGCGAAGTCGAGGTGGACGCGCCTCCAAATCTCGTCTGGTGTAGGCCAACGAATGTCAGACGTCCCGGGCGGATCAGAAAGTGCGCTTTGGCACACGTTGTAAGAACGAACCATCATCTCGACATCGCGATCGATGGAGGGCCACCAAACCGTCGCTCGAGCGAGCGATTTGGTGCGAACGATCGCGGAATGCCCTGCATGCAATTCCGTCAAGACAGCACGACGAAGTCGCTCAGGAATCACCAGACGATCGGACAGGAACAGAAATGAATCGTTGGTAGAAAATGCGACTCTGTGCCTGTAAAATTTAATTAACTCGGGTGTTTTCGATCTCCACTAGCAGCTGACTTGTGTTCAACGAGGTTCTGTATTGCGCATGTATAAATTTGAAGAAAGGATGTTCTGACTTAGGAGATGACTAAGGAGATGAGCCTCGATTCATATCGATTTCTTGTGGATATACCGTACCATTTTGTTAAATGTTTTTCACAATAAGCTTCCAAAAATATTCCAAATTTTCTCAATGCAACCACTCATTACTTCGTCAACTATCACTTCATTTACATTTTTCAACTTGGCTTCTTGCATTTTAAACATTTTCTAAACACATTTCCTTTCCCCAGATGCCACCATTTATACAATTGTCTATCATTACCTCATCCATCGTCCAATTTTTGTATACCCAAACTAAAAAAAAAAAATAAATAAACCGCAATGCCCCATTCTTCCACTTCTTTTTCCTTTAAATGTTTTTTATATTTAATTAGTACATTTCAGTGTATTTATTAATTTGTTTGAAGAAGAGACTAGTATTTTTACGAAATTCAAATTCATTTTATTTTTAAATAGGTATTTACTATTTATTTTAAATACTGGCATAAAACAATTTTCCTAAAAAATATATTCAAAATGGCGGCTTATTCAAACGGGATTATGTCCGTTTGGTCAGATTTGTAACAAATATTTTCGCAACTAATGAGCGTGTAATGTTGATTATCCCACAGTGTCGTCTTCTGGACAAGATAGTCACAATTAATGCTCAAGAGATGGCTCTATCAGTTTAGTCATTGTTGACTACCCACAATTCCCTGATCCGCTCATGTTGCGCGCGCTTTTACAGTTGAGACAATCGGAGAATCGTTAGGCTTATTTGAATTCTACAAATTGAGGTAAGTAAGACATGCCACTAAAGAAATTAGGATATGGAGATTTATTTTTCACTATCTGTTAGTTCTAGAAAACTGTCCAAATTTGTACGGCACATTGAATTTCTTGTAGGGCGAGAGTGCATCCATTTTCCGTGTGATCGGCGACTTCTGCCAGCAGAAAGTGAGCGCCAGTGGCCGAAACAAACATTGACCAACCTACGTCGTAGCTATAAATCCCGTTATTTTTCTATTTAAAATGGAAAGAAAAAACAAGGATTACAGTTGCAATTTGTGCGACTATTCGTGTTCATCTTATTATCAGTTGAAACATCACATGCTCAAACACACTGGAGAAAAGCCTTTCCAATGTCAAACATGTTCACTTTCCTTTCGGCTGAAACAATGCATGATTGTCCATACTAGAATTCATACTGGAGAGAAACCATTCAAGTGCCATTTCTGTGATTATTCCTGCAATCAAAGTGGAGCTCTAAAAAAACATTTATTAATCCATAGTGGAGAAAAACCATTCAAGTGCCACTTGTGTGATTATTCCTGTACTACAAGTAGTAGTTTAAAAATGCATTTGTTAATCCATAGTGGAGAAAAACCATTCAAGTGCCATTTGTGTGATTATTCCAGCAGTCAAAGTGGAACTCTAAAAACACATTTATTAATCCATAGTGGAGAAAAACCATTCAAGTGCCACTTGTGTGATTATTCCTGTACTACAAGTAGTAGTTTAAAAATGCATTTGTTAATCCATAGTGGAGAAAAACCATTCAAGTGCCATTTGTGTGATTATTCCAGCAGTCAAAGTGGAACTCTAAAAACACATTTATTAATCCATAGTGGAGAAAAACCATTCAAGTGCCATTTGTGTGATTATTCCAGCAGTCAAAATAGAAATCTAAAAACACATTTATTAATCCATAGTGGAGAAAAACCATTCAAGTGCCATTTGTGTGATTATGTCTGCAATCAAAGTGGAACTCTAAAAACACATGTATTAATTCATACTGGAGAAAAGCCATTCAAGTGCCATTTGTGTGATTATTCCAGCAGTCAAAGTGGAAATCTAAAAACACATTTATTAACACATAGTGGAGAAAAACCGTTTAAGTGCCATTTGTGTGATTATTCCTGTACGACAAATAGTAGTTTAAAAATGCATTTCTTAACCCATATCGGAGAAAAATCATTCAAGTGCCATTTGTGTGATTATTCCTGCAGTCAAAATGGAACTCTAAAAACACATTTATTAATCCATAGTGGAGAAAAACCGTTCAAGTGCCATTTGTGTGATTATTCCTGCAGTCAAAATGGAACTCTAAAAACACATTTATTAACCCATACTGGAGAAAAACCTTTCAAGTGCCATTTGTGTGCTCATTCCTGTACTACAAGTAGTAATTTAAAAATGCATTTGTTAACCCATACTGGAGAAAAACCATTCAAGTGCCATTTGTGTGGTTATTCCTGCAGTCAAAGTGTAAATCTAAAAACACATTTATTAATCCATACTAGAGAAAAACCTTTCAAGTGCAACTTGTGTGATTATTCTTTCAGTCAAAGTGGATCTCTAAAAAAGCATTTATTAATCCATACTGGAGAAAAGCCATTCAAGTGTTATTTGTGTGCTTATTCTAGTAGTCAATATGAGACTTTTAAAAAACATTTATCAAAGCATACAAAGTAATAATCACATTGTTCATTAAGTTCATAATTCTGTAATTCTAATTTTATTTTAAATGACATTTTGTTTATGTTTTCAACTCAAAAATTTTGTTTCAATTTCTTTCATCCACAAATCAAAATCTGCTACTTGCTGTGTTTGCATATTTTTCTCGTTTCATTTCCAACTTTTTATGGTGAGAAACACACGAAAAACTTGTGCTTTTTCTTGCAATCGAAATGGGAATTTGAAAATTCATTTAAAAATTCATACGGGAGAAAAACCATGTAATTTTTGTGTGCCATTGTGTGCCTTTTCTTCGACTCGAAGTGAGGCGGTTTAATTTGATTTTTAAAAATAACTATTATGTAAATATTTTTTATCAGAATTCCTTTCAACCGGGTCTAAACTTTTCCTGGTAGAAAAGAAAGGTTGAATGGGATCCTGCTTACCATGAATACGTGTTATTATTTCTGTATTTATTGTTTTATTTACCGGTATGCATTTAAAGTTCTGTATTTGAAATTGCATTTTGTGTTAAACTCAAATTTAAGAAAACTGAAACTTATTTTAATTTATTTCATCCATGAAATCAAATCTGCCGTTTCTGCACATTTTTCTCATTTCATGTCCAATTTATTATTTCTTCCCAAAAGTTGCAAACAATAAAATTAAAAGCTGTTTTATTTTCTTCTAATTTTTCTTTCAAATGACATTTTGTTTTTGTTTTTAACTGAAAAATTTGCTTCAATTTGTTTAATCCACAAATCAAAATCTGCTGAAAATCCACCCAAGTGTTATTTGAGTGATTATTCCTGTTACCAAAATGATACATCGAATAAACATTTAACCAGGCTTACAAAAAAAAATTCACCTGTTTGTACTTCTTAAATTGAAAATGCTCGGTTTTCGCTTTTTGTATTACTTGAAAAGTTTGGAAATCGTAAAATTCTCGCTTAATTTACAATTTTAATACACACTTTTAATACACAGACGATGTTTAAAATTGCAGTAATTAAACTAAATTAATTCACGATTAGTGTGTAGATGCTAGCGCTATTGAGTGATGACTTGAGTTTTGTATCTGACGCTTGTTTCCACGCGGTGTACGGACGTGCTGAAAGATCGAAGACAGACTTGCTAGGAATTGGAGATGAAACTTTTGTTGGGGCGTCGCTCCAGTCGACTCCTGTGAGAGTTGAGTGGTTAGTGCAGACGTGCAAATCGATCGAATGAACCTATGAAAAGAAGAATTTTGAAGTTGTTATCCTATTGTAGGGGCGTTTAAGAGGTTATTGTCGATTGATTGGATTTAATTTTCGTCCTTAAAACTGGTTTTTATGTATTAATATTTGAAGTGCATGAATAATGATTTTTTATTATGCTCTTTCATAAAATACAAAAAATCCACTCAGTGCACTTGACCTTTAAGGTCGGAAAACAAACTTCAACAGTAGCCACTCAAGATAAATACATACCTGCCCCGCCACTTACTTGGTAGCAACAGCGTGCCGCAGAGAAGCCCATTCCGCATTGCAATACGGGTTATCTGTACGAGAACGGCTTCGCTGCATCACGCTGTTGGTTTTTTCCTCCATGGCATGTAATAAACAGTATACTAGCTCCATTTACACCCAGTTGATAAAATTGTAGGGTGTTGATATTGCTGGTATTTTATGTCACCTGGCCGAGTGCATACCAAACCTCGAATGAAGGTCTCCCACCGCCAGGGGGAGTTTAGCTGTAAACTCTGTGACGATTCTACTTTTGGCTGATTTAATAGCCATTTAAGATAGATAAATAATCGGTTTAAACAAGACGTTGCTAGGAGTAGCAACAACCTAACCGAGATAAGCTTACGGAAGTCTGTGTAAAATATGAATTCATGACTGAGTAGAAATAACTTACAGTATTAGTGTGACATAACATATTTATTACTAAATATTAATGATAACATAATTGGGTTCTTGACGCGTGTAAACGGGCGGCATCAACTGGTTGAGGATCTGGGCGAAGCCAAAGGGATACGGCTGACTTGCGGCATCGTCACAAATAACGCTACGGAGACGTATTTGGTCCGCAGCTCGAGTATCTAATAATGCGAAGAGTCCTTCGCATAAATAAGAATATTCGGCAGAATATTCCATGTTCCAATGAATAAAAATAAAGTGATTAATGGAATATAACAAATGAATTGTTATATAAATATTAATTGGGCGGGGACCGTCACGACAATTGAGAGAACGTCGCGGGAGTTGTTGAGACTCCATCCGCCAGCATGCCTTACGACGACAAGATCTCGTGATCAGGCGCCGAGTATTTAATTGTACGCTTTTAAATCGCTATCGGTGGTACCAACCACCAGGTAAACATTTCTATGGACTTACCGGGATAAAAAGTATTGCCAATACAGGATTACCAATGCCCGAGTAATTTGTTTAACACAGTGTTGTTCAACTCCTGTTCACGGGTTACCAACCCGGAGGGTACAATGGGGCGGGGACCGTCACGACGGTCGAGAGAACCATCGCGGGAGGATTTGACTCCTCCATCCGCCAGCATGCCTTACGATGACGGGATCAGCAGATCGAGCATCGGGTAAAATATTAATCGGCCACTGCCGTTGGATTACCATTATCCAGGTAGTTTTTTATCGCAACATCTTTAGATATTACTCACGGGCTACCAACCCGGCGTGTTACCTGTGCATTAGGTCTTTACCGACTTTTAACGAGCGGAAGGACCAATCGAGAAAGACGGGAACCTGCGAGGGCTGTTTACAACAGCCATCCTGCAGCGGACTGAGGCCAGTTAGCTGAGGGACCCACTTTCATTTAGCAAGGTCGTACTGTATACGACCGATATATTAAGCCACCGTACGAAATCTAACTGTCCCGTAGAACAGCAAGCTAACGTTACGAGGCCATTTCATGCGAACGCATGTCTATTACTGGAGTTAGCCTTCCCGAAATAGCCCTACAACAACAATAACAATATAGTAATGAATACTAATTGTGGAGAGCTGAGGTGGCCTGATGTGTCGATAGAGAAAGTGAAATCAAACGATAACAACAATTCAACTACAGACAGTATACGAGTTCAGTTATCAAGCCAGGGGGGAGAGTGGGTGAAAAACTGGAGCTTATATAGTTCTGTAGAACTACTAGATTGGCGACAGCCAATCAGTGTACGAATCGGCGGATTCGTGGGTCACTAGTCCGGACCTAAAATATGACTATGTCCAGATGGGCCCAGTTGGGGGCATGGAAGGGTTCAAATGACTTCCTTCGACAGGTAAGTAATGTGGATATTGATTCGGCAGAATCAACATTATTAAGTAGTTAATACTTACTTTATATTTGAATAAAATAGTTATATTTTATTCACAGTGCCTTAGTAATAATTTATTACACTTTTTAGTTTTAACCGAGTTTGAATTACGCGCGTTGGTTAAACAGCGCCATCTACTGTGAACATTGATAACTATCGCTTTGTAATCATCACAACTCGCTGACCAATCACGTGGTCACCACACTTCCTGTGATGTGACCAGAGCGTGTGGTTCGTGTTCAATGTGTGTACGCGAATAAACGAACTTTATCTCCATCAATCAATGCGATCGTCCTCCATCATTTTGCAACAGATATAACGGTAAGCGATCAGGAATTGACTGGCAGCTTCTGAAAGGGTTAATTTTAATTTCAAAAATTCCCCACTTGCGCCTTAAACGTCTTGACGAATCCCTCAACTGCTCCATTGGTGGCCAGATGGAATGGCGGCAAACGTGTGTGGCGGATCCCATTTCTAGCGATAAAATCAGTGAATTCGGCAGACGTAAGTAAAACGCCGTTGTCCGTATGGACGTGGATTGGCAGTCCACGGCGCTCAAACCAACATTTTAATACGTCTATAGTCGCTTTGGCTGTCGTCGTCGACATTGCTCGAGCTTCGCACACCTTGGTGCGTGTGAAAACTGACGAGTTTTAGATGTTTGGGGTCGCGCGTTTATGTTCGGTGTCGTGCAGTGAAGCCATCATCCAGGCGGTGCTTTCTTGTGCGAGATTGTATGACGCGCGTACGGAAGTCCAGTTATTCGTCATAAATTATCATGTTTGACCTTTGTTCCTGTTTTTCCAAATGTAAACCCCAAATATTGTTACAATAAATCTTGTCTTTATGTTAAAAGCATGGTTTTATTTTGTCTTCAGAAAAATTCCAGTTAAGTTAGAATTTCAATCAGTTTTTTAGCAAAAATAGCTTCTTTTAAATTGCGAGATTTCACATGGTGCCGAAACCCGGGAAGTAACAGTGAATCCGGACAGAACAGCTCGAAAGAACTCGTAATTTCAAAGAAAAGCACCAAGACCAGACAAGGACAAGATGGACGCCCTTGATCGTTTGCGCGCACAGCAAGAAACAGCCAGATTGGGAGCGGATCGATTGGTAAATACAGTTATCGTCGAATTAGCATTAGCGCAATCAGATGCGATAGTTTTAAGAAAGCTAAAAAACCAATTAAACGCTAAATCTGAACAATTAAATGATCTCGATGAGAAAGTGTCACCATTCATTGTAACGCGAGCAGACTTACAAAAGGAAGAGGAGGACAATGAAGAGTATCGAGAGAAAATTATTGATGCGCTTACAGATATCGACATCAAATTAGACGTATTAGCTCCACCAGCGGTAGTTATTAATCCAGGCGCTCCAAACAACGGATCGGTCAGCAGTACGAACGATTGGACAGTGAGACTCCCGAAACTCGTAATGAAGAAATTTTCGGGAAACCCAATCGAATGGAGCGATTTTTGGTCGAATTTCGAGTTGAGTGTAAATGGGAACACTTCCATCACTACCAAAGCTAAGTTTGTGTACTTAAATTCGGTTCTCGAAGGCACAGCAGCGGCTGTGGTGCGAGGACTAAAGATAAGTGATGAGAATTATGCAGCGGCAGTCACGCTTCTTCAAAATCGTTTTGGAAGAAAGGAGGTGATTGTGAATGCCCATTTGCAGATGTTGATGAAGCTTGAGCCAGTCAAGCGACTCAACGACCTCGACAAGCTTAGAAAATTGTACGACACGTGCGAGATGCATGTCCGTAACCTCGAAAATGAAGGAATAGAAACCACGACGTTTGGCGTTATGTTGTGTCCCTTGTTGCGTGCAGCGATTCCAGACGTGATCGCTTTAGACTTTTCGCGGAAAAACAGTAATAATACCCATGACCTTAAGCTATTTTTAGAATTTTGGCGAGAAGAATTAGAAATTCGAGAACAGAACGCAGCCGACAATGCACGATTCGCAACCAAAGAGGTCGAGAAAAACGTCGCGAAGACGTACGGAGACACCAAGAAGACAACACGTTTCGAGAAACCAGCTTCTTCGAGCGCGTTGATGACCAACACTTCCGATTCTACTTGTATTTTCTGCAGCGAAACCAGCCACAAGAAGGAAGACTGTCCCTTATCAATTGCAGATCGATTGAAGCGTTGCCAGCAAGCTCGACGTTGCTTCAAGTGTTTGGCGAACAAACACATGGCCCGAAACTGCCCACAGAAGGAAAAATGCGTACAGTGCGAACGATTTCACCACATATTGTTGTGCGAAGGGCCGACAGAAAAAGCAGAGAACGTTTTGGCGTCAACAGTAACTACAGCTAACACTGACATTTTCTTGCAAGTCCTAATGGCCAACGTGGAGTCCAACCACAAGACGAAAACGGTGCACTGTTTCTTCGACGGAGGCAGTCACCGGTCGTTCATCAGTTCGAAGTTGGTTAAAGAAATTGGAGCTCAAGTTGTGGGAGAACAACTTATCAGCATTACTGGTTTTGGTGAAACAGTAGCTAAGCCAGAGAGTCGTCGAAGAGTTAAAATTTGTGGTGATCTCAAAATATTCACCAACTTAGAAGATTAAATTAATTATCTTCTAATTAATTTGACTGTGGCACACGCCAAGTCAGATCATGTGACCGAGGGGAGAAATCCTCTCTAGGCACATATCACCCCAGGTTGTCCGGGGTGAAAACGGTTATTAGCCGTTATGGTGCAATATGGTGTAATAACCACTAGTTGCACCCATTTGAGCTAAGTGCGCAGGTTTTCTGCGCAATATTGAAGCGTGCTGGGCTCGCGTCTTGGCTCAAATCGGGACTCTGAAAAATACAACAACAACCTCAACATCACTGCGATATCTGCTCCGACAATACGTATTGATAGAGGACCGTTGTAACTCAGTTTCACCTGCTATCTTTGTGCCACCCAAAGCACAAAGCCAGCAATTCTGCTTGAATTAGCCGTAGCTAATTCCAGCAAACGAGAAGAAGAAGTTTCCCGACGATCGTGAACCATCGCCGTCGCTGCCGCGCGAACGACAGCCACCGCCATCGTACGAGAGCCGGACGCCTACAGCCGTCAACCACCGCCGCCGAGCCGTCGCACGAGCCGTAGAAGGAGCCCACGAGAACCATCGTCTTCGACCATCGTTCGTGAGTTCAGCAAACGAAGACAATTCGCCTTCGCCTAACAACTGTGTGTTGTTTAAGCGCCATTTTAGCGCTTTGTAGCTTGCAACAGTCGTTGCAAGCCCTTCCATTGTTCCCGCTCATTTCATTTCGCGACTTGTCGCCATTGTGATATTTTTAACTAGTCATTGTAATTTAAACGAATAAATACATATTTGTGATTTTTATTAATAAAACTGTCTTTTTATTTCTTTTCCTTAAACTTAACCCCTAGATAATTTAAGGCCGCCGATTGTAAGTCTTTTATAGCATTCACCTGCGGTTTCTGCTTAATTTATTAGAAATTAAGTGGATAAAAACCCGGATCGCAGCACGTGGGGGCCCGTCCGGGATAGTCATTGTATAACTTTGTTAGTTAAAATTTACCCGCCATTTTTATCTTGCTTATCTTTCTTCTCTATCCTTTCTTTATCCTCATTGAAAAATGGCGACTCCTTCAGAGAAGAGACCGAGAGGAAGGCCGGCGAAGAGACGAGTGGCGATCGATCTACCAGTCGTGGATCAAGAAGTGACTGAGTCACAAGAACTGTTTGAAGCCATGGATCAAACAGCTAACTGTAACTCGGCACAGTTAATCGTGAATGAATTCACGCAAGCGTTGGAGCGACAACAGCCATCCCCGCCAAGCGGCCAGTTGGACTTAAATAATCCAACTGGAAGTGGCCGTTCCAAGTCGCAAAATGATGATTTGAATTTACGAATTCAATCATCAAGTGCAGAGCACTCGCTGAATTCATCACCAGTCCAAGGTGCAGCACAGCAAGATTTAGAGAACTCCAACATGGAAGTTTCTCATTCTCCAGTGCGTGTTACCATGATGGACGCACTCCGTGAGCAAGCTAGGCTCGAGGGAGTAAAAGTCACTAGCGAAATGACTGTGGAACAAATCCACAAAGCTATGGTTCGCAAACAAAGTCAAAAAGACGTTGAAATCGTCAGAACAAGCTTGCAAGCAGAGTTCGAGCGAATGCGTGCAGAAATGCATCAGCAAAATGCCGAACTAAAACAACAACGTGCGAATGACCATGTTAAGTTGTTACAATTAGAGCAGGAAAAAGCTTCCTGGCTAATTACTGACGAAGAGCAACAACAAAGGCTCGAGCAACTAAATCAAGCACAAAAAGATTTAGAAATTGCTAATGAAAATTTGAGATTGGCCAACGCAAATTTGCGAGAAGCCAACACAAATTTAATGACTGCCGAACTAACCGCCCCAGTTCGAGCGAGGGAAGAAATTCCCTCCACTTCTCGAAATTACGAGAATTATGCTGCAGAACAAGCAGCAAGAGCTAAGAGATTAGCACAACGAGAAAATGAAGTATTTCTCGCTCGACAGCAGTCAGTAATTGATGCTGGTCAAGCCGCCAAAAGTCAAAGTACTGCAGAGCAGTTATTACGTGCCGACTTAGCTGCGCAAGCTCGTGAAAACGAGATTCTTCGCGCAGATCTATTGACGGTACAAGAAAACTTTGCAGTAGTCGTACAAAAAGTACAAGACGTTTGCGGCGAAGATAATTTTGCAAAGCCAGCCCCAGTTTTGCAAAAAGGTGCTTCCAAATCACCTGAGTTGATTGATTTAACATCAGCTAAACCAAAAGTCAGTCGACAATCAAGTTGGACTGACAGCGATGACTCACGCAGTAGTCGTGGAAGCCGTAATAGTCATCACAGTCGCAAAAAGAGAAAGCGACAACCAGACCCGACCGAATATCATTCCCCAAAAGTTCCGCAAAATTCGGATAGATTCTTTAGCAATAGTGACCAATTAATTGGATTGCTGGCGAAAAAGAATAAAGAACGTGAGAAACCACACGATCGTGGACGGTCACACGATAATCCGCGAGAAGGCTCACCAAAACGAGATTGTCACAACGACATCCGTGATGGGCCGAGATACCGTGGAAATCCGCCAGGTGGTGACCCACCAGGTGGAGACAGTTCAGATGGACATGGAGGTGGCCACTCACGTGACCACAATTCGAATGGCAATCGAAATGGAAGGGGACCACCAAATGGAGACCGTCGTCCGCCAGATGGCGACGATCCTCCGGACCCTGATCCGCCGCCAAATCCGAATCATGAATCTGCGTCAGATACAGATTCCTCACGTCCCAGTGTGAGAGGGCGATCTCGTCACAGAACACGTAGTAGAACTCAAAGACCCGATTTTTACACGAAAGATGAGATTGACCAGTTGTTGAGGCAAAATGCTCAACAACAGCGAAAAAGCAGAAGGGATAAAATTATTTTGCAAAAAATAAGTGAATTTACTTCTGATAAATGGACTCATCAAACAACAGATGAAAAGTTCATTAGATGGGATCGAGTTATCCCACATGCCTATAATGGAAATTGGCAAGCAGGGTCAAACCTCTTGCTGGAAATATTCGAACTAGGCAAAGTTCACAGTTTTAGCTGTGAAGGTGCATTGGCCCATCTAGTACCAAGAATACTAGTTGGCGGTGTCAAGGAGTGGTTTCGCAGGAAAGACTTCACGAAGTGGGATGACTTCGTTAAACAATTTATGTTTAAATTTGGTGAATCGAGCGAAGACATCAAGACGCTTTGGAGATGTCTTAAGCAACGAAAAGGCGAAAGCTTACATTCGTACATGCTAAGAGCAGAGAATCTGCTTGGCAGAATGCCACATGCTGTTACTGATGCAACAGCAGATGATCAGTTTAGAGCTGGCCTCACAGAATATAGTAAAAATATTCTGATGATGTCGGACGCTCCCGACCCGGGGAAATTCTCCGAGTTAAACGAGTTCATGGAAGTCAATCAATTGCGCATTGACGAAAAGTACAAAGCTTACCTTACAGAAAGCGAAAGGTCAGCGTACTTAAAGCGAGAGAAAAGACTCGCTGAGCAAAACAATGAAACCTTTAATGGTTTGAAATTGTTGCAGCCACCTAGTTACGAAGACTTTCTAGACGAAGTGGATGAGAAGAGTTCGAAAAAAGAATCTTCCAAAAAGGACGTCAAAAATCCTCATTCAGTTCCTAAGTTACATGCAAATATAACTGGAGCTGAAACTCCGTCGTCTGAAGCTGAAGAAGCTGAAGAGGAGGAGGAAGCAGGAGATGAGACGTTGGCTTTATTAGCCAAAGCAGCGGCGCTGTTAGCAAAAAATAACCCCGTTGCAGGCAAATGGAAGCCAAAAATGAAACCAAAATATGTTTCATTTGACGCATCAAAGGTGAATACCGAAAGGAATTCAAAATCACCCGCGGTGTCGCCAGAGCGCCGGTCTGACGCTCGTTCTCGTTCTGCCTCGCCAGCAGCAACGAAAAAGAAATCGCCTGCCACTGATCCATGCAATTTATGCAAAAAATTAGGGCATTGGCAAAAAGACTGCCCTTCCTCTAAAAAGGACAAACCAGTGTCAACAGCTGAGTTTGAAAAAGCAGTCAAGATCATAACTGACATGTTTCGAAAAAACTTGTAGACGCAGATCCATCAGGTCTAGTGGACGCTGCGTCACCTCCGAAATCGGAATCAGAGAATGAAAATCTGAAGATAATGGAAGATGTTGGAGAAGCTATTGATGAATTAATTCGTCAAACTGAACTAAAAGAAAATGGATCTCTTGATGTAAAAAAGGAGATTGTCGGCGAAACCCCGACTGAAGAAGACACTTCCAATATTCAAGATAAAGTCGAAGTTAAAGACGATAGACCAAGCTCAGTTCCAGAGACACCTGGAATTGAGGAATGCATTAAGTTATTTGCAACTACAACTCTTGATACCAATGAGTTATTAGATGAATTGCCTTTGGAGCCTCCAATTACAATTCCTCATAAATTGCGCAAGTTTGAGTGCAAAGTGGCTGGAATACCAAACAGCCAAGACCTTCCGACGTTAAAGTTAGAAACGTTAAAAGGTGTAATAACCGGAATGTTGGACTCAGGAGCAAATAAAAGCTTCCTAGCCACTTCAGTTATTAATCAATTAGGTCTAGAAAAATATCTACGACCTATCGGACCTGGTGTCAGAGTCACGACGGCAAGTGAAGAAGTCACTCCAGATGGAACCATTCATCTTTCATTTCGATGGACACATGGCACGTTACGTCATCCGTTCATCGTAATACCAAATAAGTATCCAATGGTACTATTGGGTTGCGATTTTATGAATAAATTAAAAATCCAACCTAATCCACAGACGATGTCTTGGAATTTCACGCAACCTGTGGATGCAGATTTACCCTACATTCCACAAGCGTTGCTGGATCGTTATTTGGAGAAAATAGAGGAACCCGATTCCTCATTTGTGACCTTTGCAAAAGCTTACGCTGCAAGTGTAACTCAAAGCAAAATTGATGAAGAGAATTTCATCCAAAAGTTAGTCAAAGAAGCTAACTTAAATTTGGAGCAATCCAAATTATTAGAAAAGATGTTATCCAAACATAAAAGGATTATTTCTAAAGATCCAGGTAAAACACACCTGGTTAAGCACAAAATTGAGCTTGACACGGAGAAACCCATCCGTGTCCCCTTTAAGAGCATAAACCCTCAAAAAAGGGAAATAATCAGACAACTTTGTCAAGACATGATTGACAAAGGCGTAGTCGTCAAAGCTGAAGGCGATTACGGAATGAGGCCAGTCCTAGTCATGCGACCAGGAAACGACCCACGCTTGTGCATTGATTTTCGCCCCATCAATACACATACTAAGTACAACCCACCTCAAATGCCAACAATTGAGGAAATTCTGCGAGAAATCGGAGAATTCGAGTGGGTCAGTACTATAGATCTGACCAAGGGATATTGGCAGATAGAATTGCGCCCTGAAGACAGAGAAAAAACTGCCTTCTGGAGCCCAATGGGAAGACTAATGTTTTTAGTCATGCCTTTCGGATTAGTAAACGCACCAACTACCTTCCAAGAATTAATGGAAAAAGTTTTGGGTGACGTTTACAGAAAATTTGCATGGGCATATTTGGATGACATAATTGTTGTATCCAAATCGTTCGAAGAACACATTAAACATTTAGATATAGTGTTTAAAAAATTGGCAGAAGCTAATTTACATGCGCACCCTGGCAAGACGCATCTCTGTAGAAAGGAATTAATTTTTCTAGGCTACAAAGTAGGAGTAGAAGGACTTGCAGTAGACCCTAAAAAAGTCGCTGCAATTACGCAATTTCCTGCTCCTACCAATCTTAAGGAATTACAAAGATTTCTAGGCATGGTGAATTTCTTTCACCGCCTAATCAAGAATTTGGCCACAGTGGCAGAACCACTAAGGCCACTCTTGAAGAAAGATGCGGAGTTCAATTGGGAACTGCATCATCAAGCAGCATTCGACGCAATAAAAGACCTGCTTACGAATGCTGAAACAATGAAGATGCCTGACTTGTACATGCCATTTATTGTTCATACTGACGCCAGTAAACAAGGGTTGGGTGCAGCCCTTACACAAAAGAAAAATGTGGATGGCCAAGAAGTCGAAATGCCATGCGTGTATGCAAGCAGAAGCTTGCAACCCGCTGAAAAGAATTATACTGTGACAGAATTAGAATGTCTCGCAGTAGTATGGGGATTACGCAAATTTCGCCCATACTTAGAGTACACTACATTCACTGTACAAACGGATCACCAAGCACTTAGGTGGTTGATGTCGTTATCTGACCCGTCGGGCAGATTAGCTCGTTGGCAAATGGAGCTGATGGCGTATTCGTTCGAAATACAATACGTCAAAGGTCCGCTAAATGTAATAGCAGACGCATTGTCACGTGCACCTGTCAGCGCACCTGACGAACCAGAAGACGATGGCGATAATGATGATTTATTATCATATTGTCCATCTCCTTGCCGAAGTTGGCAAATGGGAAAATTGAACGAATTACCCAAGTCAATAATAGTTAATGACGACGATCAAGCATTAATTAATTTTTGTATTAACATGCATGATCCGTCAGGAACCCCTGACGTCGAATTAAGAGCTATGATGGCTAAAAAATTCGAGCTGCCAACAACAAATGTTTTAATTAAAGCATTTGCAGCTAAAATTGCGAAGCAATTAGAATGTGATCCTCCAACGAGAGATGACATTATTGCAGCGCAAAAAGCAGACGAATTTTGCCAACATATTCGCAATTACTTGCTAAACAAGCAATATCCAAGTTACATAGTAACTCGTCTTCAAAGAAGAAACTTTGAAAGACACGCGAGTACTTATCTCATTGAAGAAGATATGCTACTCCATTATCATCCTACCTCCACCGATGAATTGGGAGAGGATGGTAGGGCACTTAAAGTTGTTGTGCCAAGAAAATTGATTTATAAAATCATTTGGTTGATGCACGGACATCCACTGTCCGGCCACCCAGGCATTGCGAGGACAATGTACCGAACTCGAAGAGTTTATACCTGGAAAGGTATGAAACGTGATATTACACGTTTTATTCAACATTGTCAAGGATGTCAGGCATGTAAGCCGAGATCAAAGACCGAAATTGAAGGCGCTCAAATTGGACCATTTGGACCATTTGACTGCCTCAGTGTGGATTTGTCTGGTCCCAAACCAAGAACCAGAAAAAACAATACCCACATTTGCGTCATCGTAGATGTCGCTACACATTGGCCCGAATTATTTCCAATGTGTAATCCAACGGCAATAAAAGTTGCCAACACAATTTATCACTTATCAATGACTTTCGGATTTCCGAGACAAATCATAAGTGATAATGGACCACAATTTCGATCACAGGTCTATAAAGAATTTTGCAAAAAATTCGACATGTCGCGAACACCGACATCGATTTATCATCCACAAAGCAATCCTGTGGAGAGAACCAATCGAGATATTAAATATTTAGTTTCGATTTATTTAGATATTCATGACCAATGGGATGAGTATCTACGCGAATTTGCATTCAGTTTGAGAACAACTGTAACAAGAGGCAGAGATTATTCTCCTGCTTTCTTAAATTTTTTCCGAGAATTAAGAATTCCTTGGGATCCAAGAATTCCGGAAGGAATTTTAGTCATTGATCCAAAAAATCCGCATTTATATGTTCAGAAATTAGAAACAATAATTGCAGAGACGTATCAGCATATGATGTCTCACGTCTTAGATTTGAGACGCCGTGTCGAAGCTGAAAAATCAGATAAGAAATTCGACAACTTCAGACAAAATGATTTAGTCTGGCGAGAGTCTCATATTCTCTCAAATGCCGCTAAAGGAATAGCAGCAGGCATTTCACCGAAAAGGAATGGGCCTTATGTAATTATCAAAAGGTTACAAGGAGGCGCCTTTCAACTTCGACGGCTGAGTGATAATAAAATTTATCCAGCTGTTCACGGCACTGAATTAATGCCGTACTTTCCCGTTTTCAACCAAGAAATTTGGCTGGAAGGGGAGGAAGTGGGTCAAAAAACAAAAAATATTGTTAATACCTTGGATGATGCTAAATTATCCAAAATTCCTGTCGAAAACACGGAATCGAGTAAAAAATCGAAACTCAAAAATAACGAAGTCGATGAAATAAACCAGCGACTTGAAAATGTTTCTCTTGATGAAAATCTAGAAAAGGAAATGTTTTTAGAAAAAGAGAAAATTTCAAACAATGAAGTATATAACTCATCTGACATTGGAGACGATGCTGATGACAATCTAAACAAGTTGGATTGTACTTCGCGAAAGTCAAAGTACAACTTGAGATCTCGCGTTCCGCGAGCCAAGACATAGTGTTGTCTTTCACCTTTTGGGTTTACCCAAAAGATCCGAGAAAGCAATCTCGTGACGTCATTCGTAGTACCCACTCGAATGACAACGTTAATCATACGTTATAATTAGTGACGTCACAAAGCGTCTCTAATCCAAGTTCGTGTTTGCAATCAACGAACTTAGTCACTTTTTCAAAAGTTTCGAGAGTGTATGCATCGCATCGCCTACGTTACGACCCGAATAGTTCGACAACCTGATCGTAAGTAATTTTTCTGTATGAAAAATTTGATAAAACATAAGATTTATGTATTATTTCTCTTTCAAGACGAAAGAATTTCCGAAATTACCGGAAAACGAAAGAGAATGGACGAGGAAGCGATCCAACTCCAGGCGGACGGAGAAATGCCCATGGAAGGGGCAAATGAAGACGTTCAATTGACGCTTCAACAACGGGTAAATTATTAGAATAAATTTTTACCAAGTGTTTAAGTCAGAAAAATTGAGTAATTTCACTTTTCCTGACTTCAAACACAAGCCGCTAAAAAATAAAAATGGCGGCTATAAAAGTCACGTGCTTCAAGCATGTGCGAAGGGAGTTGCCATGACAACCAACATCCCTTAGTGACTCACAGCCACAAGCGCTAAGCTTAAAAAATATTTCAAATAAGAAATTATTTGTTTATTTTTAAATAAACTAATTTATTTATTTTTCTTCGAATATAGATCGAGAGGGATCGAGAAACACCATTCGCGCTTCCCGATCACGTGCCGACTCAGCACCCGCTGATTTTTCGAGCGGCATTGCCCGAAAAAATCAGAAGACTGAAGACGGCAAACAATACCTGGTGGAAGTTGCGCCACGACTTCAGCAGATCAGCGCTGCAAGGATTTGGTGCAAAAGGAAGATTCATCGAGCGCCTTCACGTGGACGGTGTCGACGAAATCGAGTGGACGCTCGACGAGAGCCCCCCAGGACCGCTTGCAGCAGAGTTGCTGCACAACCAGTGGCCAGTGACGCCACGAGAGCGTCACGAGCGCAGAAGAGCGCTAAAGAGTACCGGAATTAATTACGGTGCTCTAACCCAATTGAGGAAGAACCTCAAGACGACACAACGCAAAGTCGTTAAACGGTATCGCAAATCCGTTCGTGACGGGAACCCACAACTTCCCGTCACACAAACCGAGCTCCACCAGTTGGCGCTCGCCGGGTGTTTTAACGATTTTCCGGGATTTTTCCCGTCCAAAGCACTCCGAGCTGCCGCGGTGCAGCTTCGCGTCGACGAAAATCGACAACTGGCTCGAGAACACGAGGCAGAGGAGCAAGCGCGTTGCGCTCTCCCTTTTTATCAAGAAGATGGAATTCCGGCCCCAGCGGCCATCAATCCTCCGCCGCAAGACGAGGATTTGAGGGTGGGGCAACTCCCTCCGCCGGTTCCAGTCCGACCGATGTTCCGCGAATCAAGCCGCGATCGAGAGGAACGTCAGAGGCGATCACGCCCATATTCGACTGACGCGCAGCCATCACGCCCGCAGTCGCGACGAGGACGGACACCAGAGTCGTTTGGCTCGTCGTCTTCGCTGAGTTTCGAATCGGACTCCACAATTAAGTCCGCCCGAAGTAGCCGAACCGCCTCCACGTTCAAAGTGGACAACCCGGCTACTCCATACGCCATGAGACGTGTCGTCGGTGATATTTCTCCCGACTGTAGCGTGCCTGTACCTGGACACGCTAGCCGCTTGCCCGAACAAGGTTATGTTTCCCGCTTGCCGGCTGGAGTTAGCAACCTGCAACTCCGGCCATTTTTCAGTGAGTCGTTCGGCCCACAATGGACCTGCTACGAGCAGCAACCCATTAGAGCGCAGCAGGAAGTGCTCCAGAAGCTGGACGCATACCAAAGCGCCCAGATCGCCGAGTCGCAGAAGGACTGGCAGAGACTAGCTGAAAGGCTAGAAGTCTCCGACATCAATACCATTGATGATCCCCGTCTGATGGATTTTCAGCGTCAGCTAATTCCGGGGATGACTAGGGTGTTGTACCCTGGTGTTCTTCCTTCGCCAGGACAGGCGTTAGCGGCCATTACGTACCTTTGGACCGCGCCGATGGGCCTGTCGGAGAAGAAAGTCGAGCTGTGGTACCACCTCAGGCTCGACCCGCCTACGATCTTAGCCGAGCTAATAAAGCAAGTCGTAGCAAACGGTGAGACCGAAGAAGAGGCCGCCGTTCGGTTGCGAACCGAGTGGTCCTTTGCGAAGGCCACGGCGCGAATGACCGGAAGACCACCGCTTCCAGTTACAAGCGCCACAGCAGCTGCGTCACTGGCTGTTTTCCAGTCGGCCCAAGAGGGCGCTGGATGTTCATTTTGGCCAGAGAACGCCGGAAGTTCTCAAACTCCAGCCGGAGTTCAACGGGTAGTCGAAACCCGTCAGCTCCCCGGTGTGGGTCGAGCACCGGGACGAGGCGTCACACCCTCGTCAACCTCCGCACCCGCGTTGGTTTTCTTGGGCCCGCAGTGCCATTTTGACGATGCCACGACGGAAGACTCACGTCCGCCGCCGCCGCCAGCCAAGCCGGAGACGAAGGTCAAGCCGCTGAAAAAAGAGTCGGCTTTCAAGACCCTGATGCGCCTGTATCCGCACTTCTATTTGACGCCGGATACGCGAACACTGCTTAGCAACAACCACAAGTTGTCGAGGCAGGTGTTTATGTGGCTCGAGGACCACATCCGGGTGTTAAGCCCACCATCAGTGCTCCACGATCGACTCCTGAGAGCACGATTGGCGCCAGAGGATCCCATAGAGTTTGCGGCGCTAGGATTTTTCAACCGAGCGAACTCGGCGAGAATCATCCAGGTTTGGCTTCATGTCAACCCTGGAATGGTCTCCGGACCAAACGCAGGTCGCGACCTGTGTACGGTTAACGAGCGGTCCAACCCGAGGGACGACACCACGGATATGATGCGCCCGTTGACGCCTGAGCGAACTCAGACCATGGACGAATCATAAATTGGTTCGTTCATTTTCTCTCCATGTAAGATTCGTCTTAAATGGGGGGATGTGTGGTGATCTCAAAATATTCACCAACTTAGAAGATTAAATTAATTATCTTCTAATTAATTTGACTGTGGCACACGCCAAGTCAGATCATGTGACCGAGGGGAGAAATCCTCTCTAGGCACATATCACCCCAGGTTGTCCGGGGTGAAAACGGTTATTAGCCGTTATGGTGCAATATGGTGTAATAACCACTAGTTGCACCCATTTGAGCTAAGTGCGCAGGTTTTCTGCGCAATATTGAAGCGTGCTGGGCTCGCGTCTTGGCTCAAATCGGGACTCTGAAAAATACAACAACAACCTCAACATCACTGCGATATCTGCTCCGACAATACGTATTGATAGAGGACCGTTGTAACTCAGTTTCACCTGCTATCTTTGTGCCACCCAAAGCACAAAGCCAGCAATTCTGCTTGAATTAGCCGTAGCTAATTCCAGCAAACGAGAAGAAGAAGTTTCCCGACGATCGTGAACCATCGCCGTCGCTGCCGCGCGAACGACAGCCACCGCCATCGTACGAGAGCCGGACGCCTACAGCCGTCAACCACCGCCGCCGAGCCGTCGCACGAGCCGTAGAAGGAGCCCACGAGAACCATCGTCTTCGACCATCGTTCGTGAGTTCAGCAAACGAAGACAATTCGCCTTCGCCTAACAACTGTGTGTTGTTTAAGCGCCATTTTAGCGCTTTGTAGCTTGCAACAGTCGTTGCAAGCCCTTCCATTGTTCCCGCTCATTTCATTTCGCGACTTGTCGCCATTGTGATATTTTTAACTAGTCATTGTAATTTAAACGAATAAATACATATTTGTGATTTTTATTAATAAAACTGTCTTTTTATTTCTTTTCCTTAAACTTAACCCCTAGATAATTTAAGGCCGCCGATTGTAAGTCTTTTATAGCATTCACCTGCGGTTTCTGCTTAATTTATTAGAAATTAAGTGGATAAAAACCCGGATCGCAGCAAATTACATTACGAAACACCCAAATTAATGACAATTCTTTCGATTTAGAACTCATAGAAGTGCCGTGGATCAGCAATTCCTTAGCAAAACAGTCGGGAGTTCACGTGCGTGAGAAGTTGAAGCAAAATAACATTGTTTTGAATATTGATCAGCTTTCAATTCAACCGAACGAAGTGTCAATTTTGATCGGTGCTGACAACTTTTGGCGCATTGTTACCGGCGAGACAAGACGATTAGACGAAAATCTGATGTGTTTGCATACAGGACTTGGGTGGACGATGCACGGAGCGATTCGAAGTGAGGAAACGATAACCAAACAGCCGACCATTCAGGTGCATCTTGCGCGTTACGAGGATCGACTGGACAACATGCTGAAACGTTTTTGGGAGTTGGAAGACTTGGGTATTCCACACGAGACTCTTACTGACCATCAAGACGAGGACGATCAAGCAGTGACAGCGTTCAAGAAGTCGATTAAATGGACTGGTGACAGATATGAAGTGCGGTTGCCGTGGCTAATGCCGAAAAGTGAACTAGACAGTAACTATCAAATCGCTTTAAAAAGATTGTGGAATTTAGTCCGAAAATTTAGAAAAGATCCCGAACTTTATTATCGCTATAAGAAAGTTTTGGATGACCAGATGGCGGAAGGAATCATTGAGACGGCCCCAGAAGTGTCAGATCAGAGCGGTTGTTACTATTTGCCGCACAGTCCCGTCATACGAGAGCGTCGTAGTACAACTAAATTGCGTATCGTGTACGATGCCTCGTCGCACGCGCAAAAAAGCCGCTCGTTGAATGATTGCCTCTTTACTGGGCCAAACTTGTTACCAGAACTAATCAATGCATTGTTATTTTTTAGACAGTTAATAGTGGCGTTGATAAGCGACATCAAACAAGCGTTCCACCAGATTTTGCTCCATCTGGACGACAGAGATGCAGTGCGATTCTTGTGGATTGCCGCTGACTGGGATTTAGTGAGCCCGATTAAGGTGGAGATTCTCCGACAGACTCGAGTTCTGTTTGGGGCGTCTCCAAGCCCATATTTGCTGAACGGGACCATCCAACATCACTTGGAGAAGTACGCAACAAAGTATGCAGAATTGATCGCGCGACTGTTGAAACGATTCTACGTGGACGACTATTTAGACAGTGTCAGCACCGACCAAGAGGCGATCGAAACGTACAAGAAAGTGTCCGAAATAATGTGTGAAGCAAGTATGGATTTGGTTAAATGGAACAGTAATTCGAAACTTTTACGTGAACAGTTTAAAATCGATCACCCGGAGACAGAGCTCGAGACTGAAGTTAAAGTGTTAGGGCTGAAATGGAACTGTGAATTGGATGAATTGGCACTCGATCTCGAGGAAGTGAAAACGACTCTCGAACGTGAATTAATCACCAAACGACGAGTGATCCAATTAGTGGCCCAAGTTTTTGATCCGTTGGGTTTTGCATCGCCATTTACGGTGACAGGAAAGATGTTTTTCCAACAATTGTGGAAACATAAAATGGAATGGGATGATCGACTTCCGAAAGAACTGATACCACAGTGGGAAAACTGGAAGAGTCAATTGCCAGAGTTAGAGCGAGTTCGAGTGCCCAGACATTATGGAATCGATCCAAATGCATCAGAAATTGAACTTCATTTGTTTTGCGACGCCAGTCCGTTAGCATATGGCATCGTGGCGTACACAAGAGTGCGTCAATGTAATTCACTAATCAATACTTTTTTCGTTCTCTCTAAATGCAGAATAGCTCCGATAAAAACGTTGACGCTGCCACGACTCGAGTTGATGGGCGCGTTACTTTTGGCACGAGTCGCAGGTCGAATGAAGCAGTTCACGACTGCGAAGGTCACAGCCTGGACCGACTCCACTATCGTTTTGTGTTGGCTAGGAGAGCGAAAAAAGGCGATTCCGTTCGTCGCACGCCGAGTCGAGGAGATAAAACAGCACGTGCCGTTTGCAAATTGGCGTCATTGCCCTGGCGTCCAGAATCCTGCCGACCTACTCACACGTGGGATAGATGCAAAATCGTTATTGGAGTCCAAGACATGGTGGAACGGCCCCGAGTGGCTCACGATGGATGAACACGAATGGCCAAGTGTTCCGACGACTCAGGCGGACGATTTTGAGATGGAGTTGGAAGAAACTCTAGCAGCAACAGTCATCGTTCCCCAAACTTGGTTGATAGATGTGCCCACTCGATACGGCAGTTGGAGAAGATTGTTGCGTGTAACCAGCTGGGTGAATCGTTTTCTTAACAATTGTAAAAGTGCAGTGCGAGACGGTTCACCATTGACGACAGACGAAATTAACAATTCCGAAAGATACTGGTTGCAAACAATGCAACAACAGAGTTATTCAAAGGAACTTTTAGCAATTAAAAATCAACAGAGTTTCGAACGAGATTCGATATTACGAAATGTGACGTGTTTCATGGACAGCGAACAAACCATGCGATTAAACACGCGAATCCAGTGGGCGGGGACAAAAAAGAACTTGAAAAACCCAATCGTTTTACATCCAAATCACCCACTAACAAAACTTATTATTCTGGCAGCTCACCAGCGAGTATTTCACGGCGGACTTGGCGAGACGTTAGCAGAGTTGAGACAATGTTTTTGGACACCAAAACTCCGAAAAACAGTCAAAAGCGAGTTGAATAGATGTTTCGTCTGCAAGCGAGTGCAAGGGCGGTTAGTACAACAAGTGGAAGCTGCGTTGCCACCAGATCGAATTACGCAGGCTGCACCGTTCCAAGTCGTCGGTATTGATTTTGCCGGACCTCTGTACCAGCAAAGCGGTGAAAAGTGTTACATTGTAGTGATAACATGCGCAGTAATTAGGGCCGTACATCTCGAACTAGTCACCAGCATGAATACTGAACGTTTTATTCTGGCCCTAAAGCGATTTTTTGCACGAAGGGGCATACCAACGAAAATTTATTCGGATAATGCGCTAACGTTCAAGAGAACCGAAAAGGAACTTTGCGCCTTGTTAAGTTCCATTAGAAAAGAGCAGTTTCAGGGCTTCTTAACAGATAGAAAAATCGAGTGGAGTTTCATCGTGGAACGAGCTCCGTGGTGGGGTGGGTTCTGGGAGCGTATGGTGAAGTCGACGAAGATGAGTTTAAAGAAAGTTCTCGGTCAAACTACATTGGACTTCGAAGAGCTAACCACCATCCTCTCAGAAGTTGAATCCTGTATTAATTCCCGTCCTATTACATATGTCTACACAGAAAACGAAGATGAACAACCGCTGAGTCCATCTCACTTCTTAACCGGAGGAAGAAGCTGCAATTTACCGGATCCTAACCAGAAGTTGGACGAGAAACTTTCATCAAGCACAGTGACATTGTTGAAACGATGGAAACAGCGACAGCAAAAAATAAGTCATTTGTGGTCACGGTGGAATCATGAATATCTCACCGAGTTGAGAGAATACAACAAAACGAAGGCGTCTCGTGAAGTTCAGAAAGGGGACATTGTTGTGATTGAAGAGTTAAATCAGCCGCGCATGACGTGGAAAATTGGTAGGATTAGAGAAGTTTTCATAGGAAGAGATGGGCGAGTACGAGCGTGTGAGATACAGCTTCCCTTTAATAAAGTCCTGAGAAGACCGGTACAACGATTGTGCATCTTGGAGGCTCAGGACGGAATTGAAGCGAGTGAAGAACTCACTCCGGCCCCAGTGTGAAAACTGACGAGTTTTAGATGTTTGGGGTCGCGCGTTCATGTTCGGTGTCGTGCAGTGAAGCCATCATCCAGGCGGTGCTTTCTTGTGCGAGATTGTATGACGCGCGTACGGAAGTCCAGTTATTCGTCATAAATTATCATGTTTGACCTTTGTTCCTGTTTTTCCAAATGTAAACCCCAAATATTGTTACAATAAATCTTGTCTTTATGTTAAAAGCATGGTTTTATTTTGTCTTCAGAAAAATTCCAGTTAAGTTAGAATTTCAATCAGTTTTTTAGCAAAAATAGCTTCTTTTAAATTGCGAGATTTCACAGTGCGAGCATCCACGGCCAAAAGGAATGATTTGCCGAGAATGAGACCCGCGAAGTCGAGGTGGACGCGCCCCCAAATCTCGTCCGGTATAGGCCAACGAATGTCAGACGTCTCGGGCGGATCAGCAAGTGCGCGTTGGCACACGTCGCAAGAACGAACCATCATCTCGACATCGCGATCGATGGAGGGCCACCAAACCGTCGCTCGAGCGAGCGAGCGATTTGGTGCGAACGATCGCGGATTGCCCTGCATGCAATTCCGTCAAGACAGCACGACGAAGTCGCTCAGGAATCTGGAGGGTGTTATACTGTATATGTGACGCACCGCATTAAAATTGACAACATGTGATAACTTTTACATGACATCATTGTTCACCTGATGTGTAATCAACACCAAAACGTAGCATATAATACTCTTCAAATGATTAGAAAGAAGTATGCATTGTTGGAATTTTATTATTTTTAGTGGGATTTAACATTTTTTTTTATACCTTGCTGGTAGAAGGGAGGAAGAAATTTTAAAAGAGTATGACCAACTGGCACCAGAGGTCATAGATAGCATCAATTCAAAGATGAAGTCATTGGATATGACATGGAGAAAGAAAGCATGTAAGCAATATTTATTATTAATCTTAGTTAGAAAAATACCAAATTCTATGTTTTAAATAAGGATGGTATAAAATTAAAGAAACATGATCACATGTGAGTTACCTATTTTTATGAAAATTCTTCAGAAATTGAAATTCAAAATTTTTGTATTTATGTTTTATGTGTGTGTTGCACAAAATTTTTAAATAAAACAAGAAGTGATGTTTTAAGTTGTGAAGTGATCTCATGTAACTACAGATAAAATTTTAATTTTTGAGTGATTGAATTTTAATTTATTTTTGCTTCAATTTTAACGTAACTTTGTATACAAACGTAATGCATAACTGCACTTAAAATTGAAGCAAAATTGAGTTTAGTAAAATTGTATTTTAGTTTGGATTTTTACCAATTTTAGTTTTATAGACAGGAAATTATGGTCATTTTTGTTTTAAAATTGAACTAAAACACAAAATATTTTAATTTTTGAATGCAGCTAGTGATTAGTATGAATGTATCAAACACAATTTGTCTGCAGTAGTAATTGGTGTTTTTTCTTGCTGTTGTGCTTGTAATGGTGGAGCGAGAGTGGACGGATGAAATTTAGGCGTGGGAATGTTAATAGAAATAAGTATTTCTTGTTGTTTTTATTCTAGTTGGAGTTGGTAGTGCCATCTAGTGTTAATGGTATTCATTAACATTGTATCTGTGTTTGAGACTATGTGCTGGGTTTGAGATTAAAACTTGTTGTGAATGCACGATAATGGAGTCTCTCTCGCCTCGTGTTTTCGGTATATAACACTCGTTCTAGTTTGTTTTGTTCTTGTTGTATTTCCTGTTGTTGTTGCAGTAGATTTTGTTGGTAGTGGAAAAGTTGACATGTTGATGATTAGTGTATTGTTGTGTGTTGTGTTTGATGTTGATGGACGTAATTGTTGGAGTTATGAGTGGATTTTAATGATTTTATTCAAGATTTGTGAGAAAAGGTTAAGTGGGGGACATATTCACATATTACTCAAGAAAACACATGGAGTGAACAATATCTTTTTATATTATTGTTTTGTGGTAATTTTTTTAAAATTTTCTTTTGACAAGGCAAAATGACCTTTTATTGTTGTTAAACATCTCCACATTTTTGTTTACTTGTTGCTGTAGTAATTATTGTTTTTGATCAGAATCGAAAATGCCGACGTTAGCCGACATGGCAATTAAAACTCTTTTCGGCTGTATGATGCAATGGGACGTTGATGAAATGGACGACGTTCAAATGAAAAACACGCTGCAATTGATCACTTATTTCGATGACCTATGTAAGTTACTCTTGAATTTGTGAATTTATTTTGTAATTATCAATACAATAACATACGGTCCGATTTAGCTTATACTCTTCGCGACGACATGCTGACGAGTTTCTTTCTGTGGGAGCTTTGCCATGACAAAATTCGCGACCCCCAAGCGTGGGATGTTGTTCCATTTGTATACCAAAATCAGAGAAGACTTAAGATGTGCTTTACCAGTCCAAAATTTGATTTGGAATTTTTACTTAAAATTAGTGGCGACAAGTTGAAAGTGAGTATCAAAAGGGAACTGCCTTCACACAGACAGTGATGGAAAATATCACAAAAGACAATAAATTATTAAATTCGAAGAAAATCAGACTAAATATTAAAAATTCAGAAATGACCCTTTTTTAGCATAAAAGTTTATTTTCAAGCAAAAAAAAGTGCTGATGCAGACAGTTAAATGCATTTTGAGGTGAAAAAATGGATTTGCAAATGAAAAAAAGCATTTGCGGATAGAAAAACGTATTTAAAGATAGAAAAATGCATTTGCAAACAGACAAAATGCATCTGCGAAGAAAAAAATGCATTTTGAGGTAAAAAAAAATGATTTGCAGAAGAAATTAAATATTCTAAGAAAGGAAAAAAAGTTTTCAGACAAAAATGCTTTATCTGACAAAACCGTGCATTTTTCTGTTGTAAAACATATTTTGTCTGTGAAATTTGCGTGCACATTGATGGAAAATGTGCGCCATTCTTTGTTTTAATTCTCCTAATTGTATTTGTCACATAGACTCTAACGGACTTGCATCTGCCCTTTTGGAATTCACTCACAACCAGTGCGTACAAACAAATGTGCCAGGCTTTACCAAATCTACAGAAACTTCACATTCCCGGCGGTGTTGTTGAGGAAAACCTGGCCATACACATCGCTCAGCTGCCACTCGTTGAGCTTCAAATCAGTAAAACGACACAAGCTTTTTTGAGAAAACTGTGCGGAGAAGATTCTGCACTCAGGAAAACCTTACGAGTACTCGAACTTGACGGTGACGACATTCCAGCCGACTACTACTGCTTTGTATTGAACACGATGACATCGATTGAAGACATTGGACTTTTAGATTGCAGTAAGTGGCTCAGAGCGCTGTTGCCACTTGACGAGCCACCACAGCAATACAACCTGAGAAATTTGTCTTTCTTTGCCCCCGATGATCCCATTGAAGATGTGCTGGACATCGCCGTGCTCACGTGTCCCAAAGTTTGCAGAATCTACATCGAGTCGGAGGTTTTTACCCTCAAAATGCTGCACAGTTTGACGAAATTCAAAGAGTTGACCTTCTTGCATGCTTGTATGGGCGAAAGTGTCACCATAGATGACAAAAATCCACTCGGTTTGCGTGATTTGTATTTAGAGAGTTTAGTTGAATTTTCTATGCTCGGTCCCTCGGATGTTTGGTTTTCTTCCGGTCGGATTTTCCAGGTGTTGGACATGTGTCCAAATCTCGAGAAGCTTACACTTTGCGATTGCTACGGTTTCAGCAGTAAAATAACACGCAAGTTAGCCGAGTCGATGGCGAAGAAGAAACTCAAAAGTTTGCATCTTGATGATTGTCGTTTGTTGGAAGCGTCAGCGATTGAGGATTTGTTTAAAATCGGTTCTCTGGTCGAGTTGGATGTGAGATTTCGATTTAGTGAGAAGAGAAGACTGGATTTCGATGCTGATCTGATGAAGCAAATGGCTAAAAGACACGGGGTGAACCTGCAGCTCGGGTTTCCTTCTTGAGACGACAGCAACGATTGGACCGACATTGAGAGCGACGATGACAGCGCCGAAGGTGAGTGCGGCGACGTCGGCGACTAACGAGTTAAATCGATATTTTTTTGTGTTTGAAAATAAAAGTTAATATGTCATGTCTGTTAATTTTTGGTGATTTTTGTCTCAAATCAAAAAGTTTTGAAACAGCAAGAAAATGACTATTCTCATCAATTTTGTCAATCCTTTCTATAAACAATGAATGACCACTGTATCTTTATTTGGCTTATACCAATTTATTTAATTTAATTAACTAAATAATAAATTTGTCACGTTGAACAAGTGCAAATGTTTTTCAATGGCGAATTGGGAGAAATTTGCCATTGGGACTGCTTTTTGACAGAATAAAGTCGAAATTCGCCATTCGTCCAAATGGCCAGATTCGCCATTAGGCGATTCGTCGTTGGAACGGCACCCCCGTTAAAAACATGAATCGCTTTTGCCGTATCCATCGTGGAATGAATTTGAATAGTATTCGAACTGTTGAGCTGGGCAGCAGCAAGTTGTTTGGTTAAGTTGGTCAAACTCGTCAACAGATCGTTGGACGTCGTGGGTGGTGGTGGCTTTTCAACAATCAACAAATCAATCAGTTCCTTTTTATGTTTTCCATTTGTGTCCATATTTCGAGAGTTTCACTCATTTCTGATAGCATCAACGGTCATTAGGTTCAAAACGTTTTCATCAGTAGAAAGAAAAATCCCATGTGTAGCAGAAGCCATTTTTGGAAAGGAAAATACAAATTTTGTGATAAAATGTCCTACTTTGCAGTGCTCGTCGTTTACACACTGGTCGGTTTTGGTTTCACTTTCTCACAAACACAACTTTGGTCGGGTTTCCTCGTCGTTGCACCTCCGTTGGTTTTCAGTTCCAAAGCAAGCCAAACTTTTACTCACGATTTTCGCTCACTGATGTTTTAAATCAAAGTTCACTTTTTCCCTCAGCATTTGTTCGCTTGCGTCGACTGCGCCATGTGAAAACCGAGTTGATTGAAGATTGAGCAACTACTGAGTTTTATTCTGCTGAATAATATTTTGGGAAGGGTTGGTTAAAGCACAAGTACAGAGTACAGAATTCGTTATTCGATATTAAAACAATGAGGCGATATTCTTCGATAATGCATTTAAACTAAACAAGCGATATAAAACGTTATAAGAAAATATTATTATTTACGCCGTGGCTATTCTTACGTACGTACGTAAGAATAGCGTATTGGCTATTCTTACGTACAAACGGAAAATTGCAGGGAAGCCCATTCTCGGCCCCTGAAAAAGTGTATATTTTTACGTACGTACGTAAGAATAACCAATGGGCTATTCTCACGTACGTACAGATCAAAATTCCTCACTTATGTACGGAACAGAACGTAAACAAAATAAACCACACAGATAAATAAAACAAGCTAAATTTTAATGGAATTTTGAACCAGAACATAACAAAACGCACAGTACAGTACCGTACCAAAACAAAATCAAACAAAATTTTTATTTTTAATGCCTTTTATATTTACTTCATTTCTAATTAAGCACGTGGAACATTCAATCATGAATTTATGCTTATTCAGAAACGAAGTAAATGTAAAAGGCATTAAAAATAAAAATTTTGTTTGCAAAAGGCGTTTATTTTACTCACTTGTCAGATTTGGTGACGCTGATCCGAGTTTGGAGTTGTTTCTTTTTCTGTTTTTGTTTGATTTTGTTTAGGTACGGTACTGTACGTTTTGTTATAATCTGGTTCATAATTTCATTAAAATTTAGCTTATTTTATTTATCTGTGCGGTTTGTTTTGTTTAAATTTTGTTCCGTACGTTGCGGTAGGTGAGAATTTTTCTTTTGTGCGTACGTGAGAATAACGTGCCCCTACAGGGGCGGCTATTCTCACGTACGTACGTGAAAATAGCGTACGGCTATTCTTACGTATGTACGTAAGAATAGCGGCCCGTCGGGCAAACGTTATTCTTACGTACGTACGTAAGAATATCCTCGGCCTATTATTTAATTTCCACAGTCTGGTTTTGAAGTTTATGTTGCACAATATGAATTTAAAACAAGTTTTGACTGTTTTTGGTAACCGTAAAAGTTACAATAATCACCACAAAATGCACTTTGGTGATGCGAAAGAGAAATGTGTTGCGGCATAAATAAATGATTGTTGATTTTCATTTTCAATTTACTTTGCATTTAATCAGAAATACTGTGTCAATAAACTCCATTTAGAATACCAACAGGGTATTTTTCACTTTTTGACTGAAGCCATGTTTCCTCATTTGTTTGCTAGTCTAGTTGGTGCTGCCACTGCCATCAAGTGGCCACTTATGTATTTAAAAAATTAATAAAATTGTTCCTTTAAGCAATGGTGAAATCAATTCTAAAATAAGATCCACAGAAACAAAAAATTCGAATTTGTTTAAAATTGAAATTTGACTGACTGCAAGCTCAAACTACACCCAAGATTTTCATTCAACTCAAAATTATTCAGTTTTGGATTGACCCCATTTTGGCAATTGAGCTTATAAGAAACTGTTAGCAATTCGAATGACTCACTCATCATCTCCTCGGTGACGATTTAACTGACACTACTTACTACGTCCAAAGATACAAAAAAAATTGTCTACGTCAGAAAATTGATTATGAAATGCACCGGAAATAAAATTCATGAATTATTGATCATTGCAAGCATTCAAAACGCAAAACGTTTCAGTTTTCTATTATAAATATTGATTTGGAAAGGCTATTGAAAGAAATAAACTAGTCTTTATTTCTACGTTTAAATATTTTGATGGTTTGCTTGCCAAGAAGAGATTTAACCACCTTACCATTGGTGTAGATTTTTAACAGTGGTCCAGGCAACCTTAGCCTTGACCCCTGTATCGAAAAACAAACGCCCACATGCTTTTTCCACTGAATTTTAAGAGTCTTCAAGCACCTGGTGAGCAAACTTAAAAACACTAAAATGACTGTAATTTCTTCTTCATCGTGGGCGTACCAACAAGACAGAATGAATAATAAATAAAACGTTCTAAATGTAAATTTCAAACATAAACTGTACCAAACGCCAACTGTACTCTGTTGCAGCAGCACGCACAACATGTCGTAGGTAAGTTAGCTTTTAAACGTAATGGTTGATACAACTTGGAAATAGGTTTAGGAAGACATAGCCGTACTAACCAATTACAATTTTATTTTATTAAGTTTTAATTCATTTTGTATGTTGCTAAACTATTTTTGTCATGTAAGAAAGTACAAAATGTCAGAACCAATTCAATGATTTGTTTCTCAAATTTTGTTTTGAATTGATCGTCCGACTGTTTACTGATAGTTGCTTAGTCACTTGCTTCCAATTGCTGTGACGATTTGCCAACCGTAAAGTTGTGAAGCACAAAACTCAAATTAACTGTGACCGCTTGGCCACCCAAGGGTCACCTGCATCACTGTCACACACTGCCCAATGGCTCCGAGGTCATCCCGCCCTTGGGAAGCACTATGACCTAGTGTAGGAAAGGAGGGAGCTGACTTGTGAGTGGTGGAGAGGCCAACAACCCAATCTGGAGTCCTTGTCTCATTATTGACGTGACCATGCTCCCCTCGTCCCCAAGTTGCCATTTATTTTATATTTTTTCCAAAATTTTTTGAAATCAAAATGGTGCGCCAGTATGAGGTGAAGAGAAGATCGTTCACTGCCACCATTGCTGTCACAGATACGTGAATGGCCACAATCACCACACCCCTTCCCCTACTCTATCCATTCCTATTCCACCTTCTCTTATTTCTACGACCGCTCCTGTACGGAGAACCCCTCCTTCATCATCATCACCTGCAGTGGCTGATTCTATGCCACAGGTACCACAAGTGATTGACCCGGGAGCAGGACCTTCCGGACAACAACGCCCTGGTGGTTACAAATACGATACGGACTCGGATTCGTCATCATCAGAGAGTGATAGTTTCAGTCCTGTTCAGAATTTTCCGTCAATATTCAATGACACGTATTGGAACGCCTAGAACTCCGCCTAGATTGCACCCGCGATCTGAACGAACATTTATAGAGTTAGAAGAAGTTTTAACCGAAGCAGAAAAACAGGCGTAGTTAGAACATGATGTGCCCGTCAAACATCCACCGTTCGAACTGTTGCCAACTGCTGCCAAAATTATTGCTGCGCAAAGACAAGAACCCTGGTCACGTGAGTTAATATTTTATTTAACCGCTCAAATGTTGCCAGTCGATTGTGATGAGGCTAATAAGGTTCAGACGAGCGCGCAAGATTTTGGCATGCATAAGGACATGCTGTGTCGTTTTCCCCTTGTTGACATTAATGAAATTTGTAAAAGACGCCATATTTATCTCTCTTTACCTTTAAGAGAACGGTATTTTCGCACATTACTTTATCCCCCTGTTGTAGGACACATGGGCAGAGAAAAAACATTGCATAGATTAAAAGCGCGGGTTTACTGGCCAAAAATTTGCGAGGACATTCAAACTTCGATTCAAGTGTGTGAAGCTTGTCAACACGCAAAGCCCCTCAATCGATTGTCTTATGATAAAATGATTACGTCCAGATCGTGCCATTTATTCTCTGCCATCTATATTGACTACTACGGAAAGAAACCCCGCTCTGTTGGTGGCCACTGTTACGCTTTCGTCATGGTGGATTCCGCTAGCAGGTGGTTGGAGGTTCAACTAACCGAAAATTCCAATATTGCGACAACAGTTGCGCAAATTGAGAAATTCTGTAAGCGTTAGGGTTTCCCAAAAATAATAATTAGCGATAATGCTCCAGCATTTCGTTCCCCTAAATTTTGCAATCAAATACAGCAATTGGGCGCGATTAATCGTTACACAGCTGCGTATCACTCCCAAGGTAACATTGCAGGAAGGCTGAATCAATCCCTTAAGAACTGTATTCTTGCATATATTGACGACCACACACGGTGGGATGTCAATATTGGTTATTTCGTGTTGGCAATAAACTCTGCCTACCAAATCTCACTTAAATATTCCCCTTTTAAACTTGTTACCGGCCAAGAGGCCAGATTTCCGGACTAAATAGATAGCGACTCGGATGACGACAAACACCTGTCCCCCATAGAAGAGAAAAATCTACACAAACAAATGCGCACGATGAGGGAGCGCGCAATGAATAATTTGCGCGAATCTCAAATTAGACAAAAAATGGTTTGATTTAAAAGCGTTGGTCTCATGATTTTCGCCCTGGAGATTGGGTTACTCTGCTCAATAGACAACCTTCCTCGGCTAACATGCAATTTGCTGCCGGTTTTCGCCAAAGAACGGAAAGAATATACATAATCCATAAATTGGTGGGTCCTAATACGGTTATCCCTATCGAACAAGATGGTAGAAAAACTCAACTCTATAATGAAGTTGAGCTCCGCCACTGGCATTTCGCTCTGACTAACTGTTTAACGTTAGAAGATGTTATTCTAATCGACAAACATGTCGAGACTTTGCCTAGGCATGGCTGTTCAGCTAGGCAATGAGCAATGCTCATTTCTTCAATCCTTGACCAGTTTCTTGCTGGATTCCTCTGTTCATGATAGACTGACCGGGGGCATCCATCTTAAATGACTTATACCAGTGGCCAAATATTTCATGTGCTGAGTCATGATTAGAGAATTTTATCAATCAGCCACTTATTGATTAGTCCTCATTGGAGTGATTTATCAATAGGCCACTTATTGCAATTGAATTATCATTTCAGTGATGTAAATCACATCACTTCGTGTGATTGGTAAGATATTTCAGCCACATCAGCCAAATAATTATTAACTTTAGATGGAGTTTAGCCAAATGACTTACATGAATTATTGATAATTCAGATTATGATAATTTTAAATGCACCTACTAGCTGCATTTAAAAAGTCTAAAACATATCAACACGAAACGACAGAAACGAATTGTTTTAAACTTTTTGAATGCAGCTACTGAAAATACTAATTGAATCAATTTTGGGTCTCGTATTTCTTTGACAGAAAAAGAAAGATATATTTGCCCATCAGAACGCCTCTACTGAGTGACATCTGGGAAAATAAACTATGGATGCTCAGAAGTCGTATCAACCATTTGGCCGGATTCAACAACTGAGAAAGAAACAAATGAAACAAGTTATTTGCAGTGTTATAGCAACTCAGAAAGAGATTCCATTATTTATCAGATCTCTAGAGAACATTTCTAAAAAGAAAAAAACTATGCTAATTTTATTTACAACACTACTTGTAATCAATTTGGTGGCTTGTTCCTACCAAATTGTCGATCGAATATTGCATTACATGGACGAACCAACCACAGTTAACACATACATGATTGAAACACCACATGGTCCGTTTCCATCTATTTACGTATATCCACAAACTACACAAGAACTTAATAATTACTTCGCTAACCGGACTGGAAACAGCGATTTTAAACAGCAATGTGATGTTTTTAAAATGAATCAACTGTTCAGGGAAACGTATCCTGAAGATGTAATGGAACTCACGAGAAAACCTAGCTATATAACTGATGCACATTTTTCTGTGGTAAATTAATTTTTTTTAATAAACATTTTTACCAAAATGAATTTTTGCAGCACAACTCAAGATTCAATGTGACTGTTAAAAATCATGAATCAATTGTATGGCCAATCGCTCAGATTTCGAGTAGTAAGTCAACCAACAATTTTCGCTGTTTGATATGCTAACTTCTTTTTCACATTAGCGTTTGAATTTCCATATGGAAATGAAAATAACAAAATGGTAATAAAGTTTAATTTTCCCAAAACATGCACAGATTATCAAGTGAGTAGTAATTCTAGGAATATATATTTTCACTTAACAATAAACGCTGCAAAAAAGTTCTAACAAAACTACAATGTTTGTTACCAGATATTAAGAATTCAAATTTAACATTAAAATTATTGTTTCAATTAAGCTTGTCATAGATCCATCACCAGTTATCTATCATATCTCAAATGGCTTTGCAGGCGTTTTTGCCATAAGAGAAGGCCTAAAAAATCAAGTCATTGCTACTGTGCAAAAAGTAAGAGATACAATAGAAGTAATAGCAATAAGAGCTTAGTTAAGAAACTTTCAAAAATGGAAATTTTGAAAATTTGCAATTGTAACAACAATAAAATTTCCATCTTGTTTTAGTATCACTTCATTAATACCACGAGACAGCGATGCAACAATAACTTACATGACTGCTTGCAACATTGTTTAGTAAAAGCAATGAAATGCAGGTAAACAACTTTCTAGAATTCGTACAAACAGTGGCATAGCCAGGCATGAACAAAAAGAATCAGTTCTCAAATTATGGCCGCCCTCGAATAATAGCCGTAGCCACTATTCGAGGGCGTCAAATCGTCACTTTCAACTGCCACTAGTATTTGTGGGCTACGACAATTCTTCAAGGGCGGCTCTTTAATACGAATTTTAATTAATCGGAAATTTCCAGAACGGATATTTTCTTATTGATAAATGTAAAAAGGTGTAAGGATAGCGTATGCTGGACGTTGGATTGTTCGGATTAAAAGACGTGCTTCGGACTCTAAGATGCACCACCCATTGTTGGTTGACTTTTGAAAGTAAAACAAGCTGGGATTTGTAATGCAGGGAAGCATTACATATTAGACTTCTAAACCCTATCCTTTTGTCCCTAGATTAAACACCGAAATAAAAGAAAATAAAGTATTTTAAAAAAAAAAAATTTTTTGCCAATATAAAGCAACAACAAACAAATCCCACCAAAATTTGATACGATATGCTGCGGAATTGTTGCATCCGGGGTTTGCTACAATCGGGAAATAAATCGCGCGGAAAACGTATCGCAACATATGGCTCACGGGATCCGCCAGGTGGCGCTAGTACAATGTTACAACTTCCGATGCGCGGACAGAAGTAGTATTATTTGACGGCTAAAAATGCACTAAAACCGGTTTATTAATTCAACCGGAGGTCGGAAATTTGTGGAAAGATTCTAGGATACTAATTCAGGTACGCTGAATTTATTGCCGTCCGTTTGGCTCTAGCTGCTATAGCTTTCGAGATATGGATGCGGACAGACGGACGGACGGACGGACGGACGGACATGACCGTTTCATGAGACTTTCTAAACATCAGGTTTAGAAATCTAAAAATGTGCCTTATGATCCTCAAAATACGATGTTCGCAGCTTTCGCGATTACCGGATGCAACACATTAAATCACGTTATTGCACGATACAATTCATACAATTGTATGTTAAAGGAAAATACAAATGATTAAAACGTAATTACTCTTTTAGATTTCCGTTTTACGAGGCAAGAAGCCTTCCGAAATGCAGTAAGGCAGATAGCATTCGTCAACACTACAAACTCTATATGTTTCTTTTTGAGAAAGATTTAACGACACACTGCAAATGTCTCAATTTGTGTGATGTAACGCAACAAAGCCTAACGTATAACCTACAAGCTGGAAGTGAGGATATCGTTGAAATATTCATTGCCAACAATTACGTTCGAACGATGCAAGAAAGCTTTTCTTACGACATAATATTTTTGTTATGCGACATTGGAGGCAACATCGGCCTCTATTTCGGCATGTCTTGTTTAGCACTCGTCGAAATATTTATTCATTGCTGCAAAATGTGTTTGACCAAATTAAGCAAAACCACGAAAGCAAATGGCAAGTTGAAAGAAAAACTTCCAAAACTACTCGAAAAAATGCAGACATCAAAAAAGAAATCGTTTGTCAAAAACAAACTGAAAACCACTGTTTCATTAATCCTGTTTTGCACTTCAGTTTATCAGACTTACAACTTGATCGACACTTACTTTCAATGTCCACTCCTGAAAACTGTTAACATCATTAGAGACAACGTGATTGAGTTTCCACTCGTTATTGCATCCCATGAAACTAGGAGAATACTAAAAGCTAAGATAAAATTAGCTGCTAAAATGCAAACTGACTGTGGCCACTACCAACTCCTCGATTTACTCCATCCATCGGCTGAATACGCCAATGAAACAGAGAAGTTATGGACTGACTCTTCTAGTTATAACACCTACGTCTCAAATGGAAAAGATCTAGGTGTAAGCGAAGCAAGCAAAATACTAAATAGTTAGTGCTATTTGTATTAAATTACTTACTATTTTTGTAGTTGACTAAAACTGTACATGACTTCATTTTTGCCAATTTATCAATTTTATCAACGGCATTTGGAACATGCACTGTGTTTAATAAAGGTACCGGTAACTGCAAAAGTAATATTTTTTATCTTCTTCTACTTCGAAATGTTTGTAGGTGATATGCCATTTTCACCAAAGAAAATTCAATTATTGTTTTTTGATGACTTCACGAGAGACATTTGCAACGAATATCAAACTGTGAGATTGTTGACACATTCAGATTACATTGTTGTTCACTTGACTTCATCATGCATTTCCAGCATTTTGTTCTGCCGAAAAATCAAGCGTTTCATCCAAAATATATATTTCACATTCCCACCAAACAAAGCACCGTGATTGACATATCTTGTCAAACGGTAATATCAAAAAGAAAACAAAAACCATTATTTTACATCTTACTCTGTTTAGTTCGTTCGAGTGAACACTGCTAAAAGTCCTTGTAAACCAAATAAAGAAGTTTCTGAATGTGAACAGAAATATTTTGCAAAAAAATTATCAAAACAACTTCTCAAGTGCAGGTAAAAATAATATTACTTACACCAAAAAATAATTTAAATCCCTTGAGAAGGGCAGGCCCCTCTTCTAATACAAGCTTCCACCGCTATATAAATGTTCTAGAAACCTATCTGTATGAAGTCTAGCAGCTAGAGTTGTTGTGAAATGCTGAGTTAGACTTCAGTAAATTTTTTTAACAGACCAGTTGTATGTCATAAGTTTGGCTATTTCGTAATGACTGATTTACATTAACAATGTGTGGCAGCGAAATTTTGTTTCCTATAGCATTCTCTCATAACAAATGTTCCAATGTTGCATCAGCATATCAACTTCTCACACTCCTGCTGGAAGACTGACGCAAATAGGTTCCTAGAAAACTCGCCTAGATGAGGAAACTTGTACTAGAAGGATTCTGTTCTCCAGAAGAGATTTCGCATATTTAGGAATAATATATTAAAAATTAACATGAGGCGCACAATCTGGCACTAAATCTTTATATGCAAACCGGAAAGAAATTTATTTGGTATCTTTCTAACTAGACTACCGTTCATGAAAAACAGTACTTTAGAAATCTGCATGACATCAGAAACAGCTAAAACAACCTACGAAACATATTTGCAAACTCAATTCAAGACCAACCCCCAGAAAGACTGTTCCTGTGCAACACGCTGCCGTGAAACCGTTTATAATGTCAAAGCAAAAGCATCTCTTAAGGGTGAAACGGTGACAGAAGCTATATACACTATTGAAGAGAACATTCGAGAAGTTATCGAAGAACAGGAGCTCATTTCTGTAACAAAACTATTGTGTAGCATTGGATCTATTATTGGTATTTTGACTGGTTTCTCAACATTTACTCTTATTGACAATTTCATTTGATTTTACATTATTATCAATATAAAAACATAAATAACAGCAATTATTTTCACTCTCCTAAAATGTTTGTTAACACATTGTAGTTTTTGTAAAAAAAAATCACTAATAACATTATTATTCACCCATGCAAAAGCATAAATCGATTATTATAAAAATAGAAGACGCAGAAATGTGCTGCACTATGCAAAACTACCTAAAAACAGTTCGAAATTGTAGCCTTAAAACCTCACTTTTTGTCCCATATCTCTTTTATCAATCAGACAAATGTTGTTATAGATTTTAAATCCTTTCCCTATTCATTTTTCACAATTCAATTTTAAAATTTTATTAGCACAGTTAAGTAACAAAAGAAAATTCAAATCCATATTGTGGAAACTGACAGTTCCCAAAGGGACTAATGTAGTTTATGTTTGACCACTGGGGTGCAGATGAGAACTCAGAATGTAACCAGCAAGGTATGCTTTTCATGCATCTTCCAACATCAAGATAATTCTGACTCCATCCGCCGTTTAGCTGTTAGCTGTTTCTATACAACTCTAGCTATCAGACAAGAAGTTGTGCCTTTTATAGTCCACGTATACTCTACTTAGTCACCTTCGCTTCATTTCTGCGCTCTAAAGTAGTCGATTTATAGTTAATGTTCCGGTTAAGACATTATTTTAAACTTCAAAGCTTGTGTGGATATCAAACCTTACAATGGCAGACAAGAAAACAATTGAGAAAAATCTGTCATTGTTATTGAAACAACAACATCCAGAAATATACAGTCTAGGGAATCACTATCTCGGTCGCAGGATATTTTTCCAAAGGAGCTATGAATTTAGATCTGTACAATAGCCTAAATATTCTCTCAAAAAGTACCAAAAAGTTACATCAAAGCGACACCTAAAAGAATTTGATTGAAGATGCTTATCTGTTGTATTGTATTAAGTTGTTAGTGTTAGCGTTTAGAGTTTAGAACTCGGATGAAGAACATGGATACATGCAACAAACGCATATCCAAACAAGCGTGCCATTTCCACTGGCAGAACAATGTTGTGGACATTTGCGTCGTTTGCCAGAAGTATTTTTGTGAGAACTGCTGCCAAAAATGGGACAAAGCAGTCAAAAAATGCAAGGAATGAGCGACGGAAGTTGGGTCGCTCGTGGCGTGCAACTATTCCTTGAGCGCATTTTGCAAGGCTAAAACCGGACCAACGGAATACCAGTCTCTCTTCAACCGCCACAGAGAAGACATCAAAGATTTCCGGGCCATCTACACCGACGGTTCCAAAAGTGACGAGAAGGTGGGAGCGGTCGCCGTGTGTTGTGGACGAAGCATTTCCAAAGTTTTAAATGGAAATGCATCGCCATTCGAGGCGGAACTAGAAGGAATCCGCCTGGCACTGCAGCACGTCATGGACAGGAATCACGAAAAAGTAATCATTTATACAGACTGCTTAGACGTGCTGCAGTATCTGATGAGTGCGCACTGAAGTGTCATCACTCATACATTTACTATTTCAGGTTAGACAAGTCGGGTGTAACGTTCGACCACAAAGGTATACTGGGAAACGAGGAGGCAGACGAGGCTGCAAGATCTGCACGGTAAGTTACGACGATTAACTACACGATTTTACATTTTTTTTTGTTTTTCAGGGACAAACAGAAACATTCCTTAGGTGGTTAAGGGCTTTTCTACCATTTTTCTCCTGTGATGGTTGGGACCTTGTCGTGGTGCAGAAGCTTATTAATACTAACACCAACCAAATTCTTCATGGATTTTTTTTTGCATAATGTTGATTTAATATTGAGATAAAAACCGATATTTTTCTGAGTTCGGCTTTGCATCTTCACGTGCGACTCGTCCCATTGAAGAACTGTATTCCCACCCAGTGGAGCAACTAACTGTTTTCGTGAGTGAGACACGGTGGTCACTGATTGTGATTAACGTGGCTCTGCACATCAATCAGCAGACGATGTGCTATTTACACTTTCCGTGCAGAGCATCAACCATTCATTTTCCCTCGCTCATTTTTTTTAACTCTTCGGCCGCCCTTTATGCCACTCCTTGGCTGTCCGTTCTGCCACTTCTTGGCCACCCTTGTTGCCACCTTTCATTAGCTTTTTTTTATTATTATTATGTATTATAATTTTTTTTGCCACTCTTTGGCCCCCTCTTGTCCTACCGGTAGTCTTTAGCAGCCCTTTTTGCCTATATTTGACTACCCTTTGGCCTCCCTTGCTTGGCCGTTATTTTTTTTTTGTCCTTAATTTTAGCAGTCTTTACACTGCCCTCCGTAACGCTCTATATCCACAATTCTTGACACTCACTTTGGCTGCCCATTTCGCCAATCTTTGGCTGCCTTTTTTATTAATTTATTTATTTATGTCCAACACCCTTTATTTTAAACTTAAATGCAAATGTACTCCTTTAGAATGTCCACCGTGCGAGATGTCAGTCGTCCGCCATTTGCCCACAAAACTACGACATTGTGTTTCTTAGTCATAGCCACTTATGGCACCCAATCACAAGACAAGTTGGTCTAACTACTTTTTTTTTTTTTCAGGAACAAACAGAAACGTTCCTTAGGGGCTTTTCTACCATTTTTCTTCTGTAATGGTTGGGACCTTGTTCCTGTAGTACAGGGGCTAATTAATACTAACACCAACCAAATTTTTCATGTAATTTTTAATTTTTCATTTAATTGTTAACAGTTGTTTCAGATCTTTTTTTATAATCTTAATGCTTCGCCAATTTTTTTTTTGTCTGAAAATGCTATTATCAATACTCCTCCTGTAATGGTGGCAATTTACTACTTTATTTTTATTTTTTAGATAGTTAATACAAAATTAAAAAAAACTAACAGGTGCACACCATATAGCAACAAAAACTAAGAATGGAAACCCAGAGATCAATTTTTATTGCCTTTCGTTCAAAATGTCTGCCAGAGAAACCACCAACACCATAATTGTTCAGGTATCTGTGTTGCGGTGCTTGCGACACAATCATTCCACCAGACAACAAAAACAAACCTTGGCCCTAGATCTGAAATACCACACCGATCAATGTAGTGTTCTGGTCACTTATCCCAACAGGCGACAAAACAACCAACACTTAATTTTTTTTTTACTAAAATGTGTCTTTTAAATTTTTGTTAGTGTCTTTTGTGTTTTTTTTTGTTTTTTCATTGCAAAAATACATTACAGGAACAACACGATGAGAATAGAGCGGCCCGAGGTAGGGCCGGAACCCAACCACATCCAAGCCTATTTTGGCCACCCACTTACCTGGACCTCAAACAAGACATCAAGAACTCATTATTCATTATACACTGGAGAGCCAACGTGTCTATTTTGCAAATACGGGCAAAGAAATTCAGGCCGCTAACACTAGAGTCAAATCCTAAACATTTGCAATGCGCCTAATTAATGCTGGGTTACCACTTGACTGAATGACGTGACAGAAAAGTTTCTGCAACACCCACAGGAGCATTCTGACAGGATGACCCATCCTCACTGTTTTCCGCAGAATTCAATGCATGTTTCTAAAATTAAACATTCCTTCGATAATTGGGTATTCCCTGATGCTGCTAATGCAACTATCATTTGGGAATGTGGGCTTACAACAGTCTGGTAAATGCAAATTCATTCAAGAATGTGGGCTTACAATACTCGTGTAAATGCCACATTCATTTAGAAATGCGGGCTTGCAATATAAAAGACAAGTAAATGGTGCGTAAATGTGGGAATGCAGGACTCAATTCAAAACCCAGGAAATAATGTTAAGAAACAGATATTAGAGGAATTAAAAATTGACCAGAGCTCTCTTTGGTTTCACTGTCAGACTAAGTGAGTCATCAGTTTATCCAGGGGTGACCACGAGGAGGTAGAGTTTGTGGTGACCCAGTTGGATAGGTGTCCCCCCAGGGCGGATACTTGTCCTCTGAGTCACTATGCTTGAAGAGTCGTTCCCCCCGAGTTGGCTCCGCCTCCCCATGGCAGGTGTGTGCCCCGAGGGGGAGGAAGCGGCTGGTGGTCAGCCCCCATTGGTTGATCGCCGGCCCTTCACCCCACTGCATAAAAGGCTGTGTTTCCCGCCTAAAGTCAGAACTTACACAAACGACACCAAGAACACAGCAACTACCTCACCGTCAGGCCAACTTCAACTACAAGTTAGGATTGATCGAGGATCGCTGAGTAAAGTGCAAACTGTAACTCTCACGAAGTCACTTGCGAGCTATTCCTGCGAAAGCACGAGAATAGCCCTTGTGAAATCACCCAGAATAATCGCCCAGTCGATTATTCGCCGAAGTAAGTGTCCGAGTGCTTTGTAGGGAACCCCAAAGTTCCTAGACGAGGCCTCTGTGACGCTAAACCAAACCCTAGACAACAGGCACGGATAGAAAACTCGAAAGAGCATTCCACCGCGTCCGTGAAGACGAATCCGTGACGAATTAACGACAACTCGAGACGCCGCCTTTGTTCCGCCGACCACGCGGAACCGACGACGCCATCTTGAGAAATCCTTTGTTCGACTCTGACCAAGTCGACTTTAGTTGTATACTGAGTGTATTTTAAAGGCATAAAGCCTGGTGAATAAATTACCTGTTTATTTACATACATTTGGTATTCATTTGGGTATTTGCATAATTGATCACAGGTAAAGTATTACACGTTAGCGCTATTTAAACCTATACAAAGTAGGACGCGACAAGTTGGATTTTACACCTCCTAAGAAAAAACTAAACTTGCTTGGTCGCATTTAACAAAGACCACATCATTAAATCGACATGCGGTCATCAATTGGAAAAATTTAAGATAAGCAACTTTAGATATGAAAAATGAAAATAGTCCCGAAAATATTTCATTGTTTGATAAATGTAGTGAAGAACGTTTGGATAAATTTCAATTCGGTAGACCACAAGTTACCAAAGAAAGCAAGAACTTCGGTAATAAAAAATGCTGGGATTGAAATTTTGAAATGCAATATGATATTTGCGGATTAATTGTAGATTCCCTGAATAACAATATTCGATCTCAAATTGTTGTGTAGATTGTGAGAAATAAAGAGCATGACTTGTTGGTTCAAAACTTCTTCAAGACTGGTTTTATTCTTTCTTTCAAACAACGGCAATTAAATATACAAAAAGGAAATGACTAATATTTCTGTGCTACAAGTAAAGCACACAGAGAAAAGATGACGCGCTCCAAAAGGGGAGCGCAAGATAATTAGTTACACATTTAAAAGTAGGTGAATTCTTGGAATGGAAAAGATAAGTGGTTTAAGGTGAAAAAACAACTATTTTTAACTAAACAAATATAATTTCAAAAGGGTTCAAATAAAACACAATAAAATAATAGTTTGTCAAAATCAAACTAACATCACATCAATTCAAATCATTAATGAGCAATTAAAATCAGCAATATATCAAAATTCTCACATTATTATAAAAACAATTAAAATTCAATAATCAACATGAAAAACAAATAAACAGTGGCAATAATAATCAAAACGCGTAAAAACGTGTCGGTTTTCACACTGCCGGCGGCACAGGACCGGGGTGAATCTCCATTTTTATCAAACGTTGAATAGGTCGCCTAAATTTATTACCATTAGGCATTAACAATTCGCATGAGCGCGTCACACCGTCTTTGCCGGGATGAATACTGGTAACACGTGCCATTTTCCAGTTAACTCTTGATTTTAGTAAATCCTCCACTAACACTACATCTCCCGTTTGAAGTTGACAAGTATTTGGTTTTCCCACTTGTCTCTTTAAGTCGACCAAATACTCACGAGACCATCGTCGCCAAAAATCCATCAAGATGCTTTGGCGTCTCTTCCATTGGTGGATGAATGACTGCTGAGTCGGTTCGTTCGAGGTAGCGTCTTCAGCAGATGGCAAACTTGTCAGGTTGGTCCCCGTCAAAAAATGGGCCGGTGTGAGCGCTTCGGGTTCATTTGGCGCATCATAGATGTAGGTAATAGGTCTTTTGTTGATGATGGCCTCTACCTGGGTGAGCAAAGTTTCAAGTTGGAAGAAGTTGAGAGAGGCTGATCCTATCGTTTTTTTTAAACAAGATTTGACAGTTTGAATCATCCTCTCCCAAAATCCTCCCCACCAAGGAGCATTTTCCACGATGAATTTCCACTCAATCCCTTTTTGGGTTAAGAAATTGCGCACGGAATCGTCTTTTGTATTTTGCAGCAGAGCGCACAGTTCACGGTTTGTACGATGGAACATCGTCCCGTTGTCACTGTAGATGGTCCTAGGCATCCCTCGTCGGCTGATGAAGCGTTCCAGCACGCCTACGAAATCTGAGGTGGTAAGTGACGGAATCAGTTCCAAGTGTACTGCTCGGACATTGGCGCAAGTGAAGAGGGCGATGTATGCTTTGGTCTTCCTTCCACGTACGATGATTGGGCCTGCGAAATCGACTCCAGTGATGGCGAATGGGCTGCACTGTGATACTCGATCAAAAGGTAGTTGTCCGGGCACTTCTCTCATCAATCGTCCATTTATTCTCTTGCAAGTCACACACTTGTTTAGAATCGTTTTCAAAGTTCTCCTTGCGGCCGGCGTCCAGTAATTCTGACGAAAATATGCCAAACCGCAATGGAAAACCTGAGAATGTGAAAACGATAAAATCAATTTAGTGAGTGCATGATCGGACGGGAGAAGCACGGGGGAGTTTGCAGTGATGGCATCTTTGGAGTTCTTGAGTCGAGTGTCCAATTTGAGCACGCCAGAAACGTCCAAAAAAACTTTTAAGTTTTGTAGTTTTGAATCGGTCAACGGCTTTTCATTTTGTAGTCGTGTCATCTCGGCTCCGTAGCACTCTCGCTGTGCAGCTCGGATCAGTGTCGTCTCGGCTCGTTTGAGTTCGGTGACGGTTAGTAGTCCTTGGATTTTTTCTGAGGTGTCAGCAGCTCGTGTGTTGGCTGCGAATCTCAGCATCCAGGCCGTGACTCGTCGTAATCGACCGAACGAACTAAATTTGGAAAAAATAAATTCAGTATTAATGATTTGGAGGGATTCGACGTGAGTCTCGATGTCGTCCTCGTCTGAATCGTCTGTTATTTCCACCTCCAAGCTTGGCCAATTGTCACGTGAGTCCCGCATCCAGTTTGGACCGTTCCACCACAGCTGGTCGTTTATCAATTCGTCGACTGTCAAACCGCGTGTCAAGCGGTCAGCAGGATTGTCGACGCCTGACACGTGTCTCCAATTGTCAATTTTTGACTTTTCGCGGATTTCTAACACTCTGTTCTGTATGAATGTCGGCGGCCTTTTAGCTGTGTTGCGGATCCAATGTATGCATATTTGGGAGTCAGTCCAGTAGTGTATTTCACGGCAGCTCGTCACTTCTTTAATTTGGTCGGCCATGCGGACTGCTACCAAGGCTCCCATTAGTTCCAATTTTGGCAATGTTAATGGCTTGACTGGTGCCACCCTACATTTAGAAAAAATAAAAAAAGAATTGATTAAGTCTTCCGTGGTGTCTTGAATGTAGGCGACAGCACCGTACGCCTTGGGGCTTGCATCGGAAAAAATATGGATCTCGCAGTTCATTTCATTTTTCACTCCCAGCCATCTTGGAATTTGGAATTCACTCAATTTTGGAATTTGTTCTGCCCATTTAAGCCAGTTGAGTCTAAGAACATCATCCAATTTTTCATCCCATTCCAATTTTCTCAGCCAAAGTGATTGGAAAAAGATTCTTGCAGTGACGGTGAATGGCGTGACGAATCCGAGTGGGTCAAATATCTGGGCGGAGATTTGGACTACTTCTCTTTTCGTCACTGTTGTGCTGTCCACGCTCGATATATTTTCGATTTGTAGACTCAGCTTGTCTGAAGTTGGATCCCATTTCAGTCCCAGCACTTTGGATTCTTCATTTGATGTCACCTTTGCATCTGCAGGATCTTCTTTTCTGAATATTTCGCGTAGTTCAGGAGAATTAGTCTGCCATTTTACCAATTGCATGCCGGCTGATGAGAGCATTTCGCGAGCTTGTTCGAATGTCCTCACTGCCTGGTCAATGTCGTCCACCGACGTGATCAAATCGTCCACGTATAAAAATCGACAAAGTAATTCGTATGTGGCGGGATATTTGTCTTGGTAGATCTTGATGTGGCGTTTGATGGTTGCATTTAAAAGGAAAGGGCTGGGCGCTGCGCCGAAGAGAACGCGTGTTTGGCGTAGTACTCGAATTTTGGCTCGTCCCGTTCCGTCCCAGTCTGCGCAAACCCACAGAAAACGTGTTACGTTTCGATCCTTTACTTCAATTTCGATCATGTGGAACGCCTTGCGAATATCCGACGTCTCAGCGATTTTTCGGAGTCTAAATTTCATCAATACAACGATTAGGGACGGCAAAAAGTTTATACCTTTGGACAGGCAATCGTTTAGCGATAGCTGCCCCTTTCGATGGGCAGACGCGTCGAACACGATCCTCAGTTTTGTTGTAACTCGCTCTTCTTTTATTATTGGCCTGTGTGGCATGTAATAAATTGGGTTGGACGTGTCTCCGGTCACTTCTTCAACGATGCCTTGTTCCAATTGTTCCTCGATGACTTTTTTATATTCTAAATACAAATTAGGCTGTCGACGGAATTTTCTAAGCAAATTCATGAAACGCTGCTCTGCAATGGTAAAATTATCTTCTAGCTCGTTGCTGTCGACGACCCACGGCAGTGCAACCGAGTAGTTGGTTCCAGTCCATCGTATTGATTCGTTGAATCTGCGCAGAACTTCGACTTCGTCCGTGTCTTCCATCGACTCATGCTGGATTCCAATGGCCTCCAATTCCCAGAGTTTCTTCATAATGTCATCTGTGGATTGTACAAGGGTGATTTTATTTGTTCTCACTGTTGTTGCAAGGATGTGAGTGCCATTGGTTGTTTGTCCATGCAGTGTCCACCCAAAGTTTGTGTTGACCGCTATTAAGTTGTCTTCTATGAATTCAGTTCTCTTGGTCGTAATTTTCCAGTAGTTGTCGACTCCTATCAACAAATCCACCTCGTCGGAATGCAGGGCCACCTGTTTACATGCCACTTGGACTCCTTTCTCCTTCAATTTTTTGTTTAAGTATTCATTCGGGACTTCGCAGGGTGTTGACGTCACGTGTGAGATTTCTACGGCTTCTATTGTGATGCGAGGCGTCTCGGCGTGCGTCGGAGTGAGAGTCAATTCCACCTTGTTGTGGACTCCAGTCGTCGGCTCGCGACCAAACACGGATAAAGTCATTTGCTCGGTTCCTATAATTTTCAGATTTAGTTTTCTCGACAGATCAGCTCTTATAAATGTCCGTTGTGCCCCGCCATCGACGTAGCACACGGCTGGTTTCGTTATTTTTTCGCCAATCACGTTCACCATCATCACCATTAAAAATTCGTATTTCTTGGTTTTACTCACGACGGCAGAGGCGTGTACTTTTAGCGCAGTGTTGTCGATCGGGTTGGCTCGTGGTTGATCGCAGATTTGAGTGTGGTGTAATCCGTCACATCGGAAGCATTTCATGGTGGTACGGCAGTCTTCAGTTTTATGGGGTGTTCTGCCTAAACATCTCATGCAGGTTCCTTGTGATTGAATTTTCCTCCTTCGCTCTTCCACCGTGAGTGGGCACGTTTTTCGGCTGTGTTCATTAGAAGAGCAAAATTGACATTTATTTGTTACCACCGAGAGTGAGTTGACGGAGCTCTCCTTGGCTCCTCCTCTGCGTCGATGTGACTTTCCCTTCGAATCTCCGTTTCCTTTGGTCGGTTCAGTTGACGTGGGTGGTTTGTTCGTTTTTTGTTGGTTTATCATCATTTCGTAACGGTTTTCCTTCAACAAAAATTCTCGTACCCATGACATTAATCTTATTACCGATCGTTCGCCGTCGCAGTCGTCATCGTATTTGCGCATCACGGTTCTTGGAATGGCTGCGGCTAAGACAGGAAACAGCATGCGCTGAATTTCTACGAGCGGGACCTCGATATTTGACAGGTTTTCCACGTTTATTTCCACGTGTCGGTGCAGCTTTTGTAGTCCAACAATGTCTCGTTCACTGCTAATAATTGGCAAATTTAATAGGTTAGACAAAAACCTGTTTTCCAACACTGCCCGATCACAGTATTTTTTCGTCAGTCGGTTTACAGCCACGGCGTAGTTAGCGGCGTTTATTTCGAGTGTTCTAATTTCCTCCATCGCGTCGCCGAGCAGGTGAGCGCGTAAGTGCAGCAGTTTTTGCACCTCGTCGAGTGTCACGTCGTCCGCGACTTGCACGCAAAAAGTCTTCCAGAAACCCCCCCAGTCCTCGGGTCGTTTCCCGTCGAACCTTGGAATTTCTAGCGGTTTTCTTCTTACGTTTTGGTGGATTACGGGCGGCGGAGTGGCTCGAGCGGTGGCGGTCACAGCGGCGGTCACAGCGGCGACGAGCGCGTCGTGGTCAATCGGCGTGGGTGCGGGTAGCGGAGCGTCGACTACAGGTGGAACAGGTGGGTAATTTAATCGAATGTACCTGTCTATCGTTGCCTTTGTAGCGGCTGCTCTGTCTTCTGTCGCATCCATATCGCCCATTGTTTCATCGATCTCGTGTTCCGACTTGGCTTGTTCCAAACAGACTTCAAACGATTTTTGTGCTCTGAGTAATTTTTGGTTGAGTTGTTGCGACCAAAGGGCGAGTTCGTCCTTCGACAATAGGGCTGCGTTGTTGACTCCCGTGGTGATAGTGGTCATCAGGGCGTTGGCAGCAGCAATGGCCGTCGTGAGCGCTCGCCTCTTTATCTCGTACACGCGTACCATATTTGTGATTCAGCGTGTGATGTGGGGAATTACTTAGATGTTTTCCCGGGTTTCGGCACCAAATTTGAAATGCAATATGATATTTGCGGATTAATTGTAGATTCCCTGAATAACAATATTCGATCTCAAATTGTTGTGTAGATTGTGAGAAATAAAGAGCATGACTTGTTGGTTCAAAACTTCTTCAAGACTGGTTTTATTCTTTCTTTCAAACAACGGCAATTAAATATACAAAAAGGAAATGACTAATATTTCTGTGCTACAAGTAAAGCACACAGAGAAAAGATGACGCGCTCCAAAAGGGGAGCGCAAGATAATTAGTTACACATTTAAAAGTAGGTGAATTCTTGGAATGGAAAAGATAAGTGGTTTAAGGTGAAAAAACAACTATTTTTAACTAAACAAATATAATTTCAAAAGGGTTCAAATAAAACACAATAAAATAATAGTTTGTCAAAATCAAACTAACATCACATCAATTCAAATCATTAATGAGCAATTAAAATCAGCAATATATCAAAATTCTCACATTATTATAAAAACAATTAAAATTCAATAATCAACATGAAAAACAAATAAACAGTGGCAATAATAATCAAAACGCGTAAAAACGTGTCGGTTTTCACAGAAATGAAACAAATTAAAGTAGATAAAAGCATCGGGAATACAACCAAAGCCAAAATGTCCGCCTTTTCTGCCTGAATCGTGCACAATTTACCGTGACTTGGACATTTCCAGTTTGTGACTAAAACGCAGCTTTGAGCATCGGTAAAACAAATTCTCGCACTGAAATTGAAGGTAAACGAAACAAATTACTACAGATTAATGAGAAAACGACCATCGGAAATACCCATCTCATCAAACAAGCCAGCGTGCCTTCAACGCGCAACGTTCCATCGTGAGGAGTAAAGTCTACGGGGTTTACATTTGAATAAACACGCGTTTATCCTAAATACAGAACCAATCTTCATAATTAATTATTTCATTGGATTTTTAGTCCTTTCAAGTTTCGACGTTTCTAAATCCGTTCGTATCCGTCCAAATATTTTTAAAGTTTTTATTTCATTTTTTTTTTACATTATCAATATTAAAATAAACTTTTTTCCATAAAAAAATGTTTAACCAATTAAAAATCAAAATCTGTATTACGTTAAATTACTATTTAAAAAAAATCTAAAATGTGTTTTCTACAAAAACATCACAAAAGTACTTCTATCGCCACAATTTGTAGCGACCCTCGAAGAGTGTGGTCACCAGGGCTGGACTGGGAACAAATTTATGGCCGGGAAAAACGGGAAAAACCATTTAAATTAAAAAGAAAACTAAAAAAAGAATAATTTGACAAACTGGAAATAAAAATTGATGGATTCGTCTCATCTCACGTTAGTACGGCGTAGTCCTGACATATCTGTATTTCGGATTCCGTTTCAGACCAAACCCACCACCTCTGAATGGGCGTCTAGCAGGTTCCATGGACGGGTTTGTGGCCGAATAAATTCCAGGTCGATTTGTTCGTTTCGGGCAAACTCTAATTTCCCTTCCCCGAAAAACAGTGGCATTCAGAACGACGGCAACTGACACCGAATCCACATACTGAAATTCAATGAACGCAAATCCCTTGGGATGGCCACTCAACTTATTGATCAAAATGGTCACTCTATTGACTGCTCCGCACCCCACGAAATATTGTTCCAACTCCTCGCTCGTCGCGCCGTAATTGACATTTCCGACGTAGACGGACCGCGAATCCAATTCATTCTTGTCTATCGGTAGATATCGATTTGCTAAATCTATTTGCGTTTGTTTCAATTTCGCACGTTCTTCTTCCAATTTCCGCTCCAAAGCTTTTATTTCTTCCGCCCGCAACAACTACTTCATCTTCTCTAAGAAGATCATCTTCGTCCGCCACCTCGATATCACAGTTGTCACCCTTAAGCAGATTCTCTTCAAATTCCTCAACATTTTGGCAAAAGTTCGCCATTTCTATTTGGATTGGTGAGTGAAGTGATGTTTGGTGCTTGCAACTTGAAATGCTGTGTTAACTCAAAGGGTGTTTTATACGGTCACGACTCTGGGCGGCACGTCGCTTCTACGTGCCGTAATCACGTGTAATAAACGTTTCTATTTCGACATTCCTTATCAAAATGGGAATTTAAAATTCATTTAAAAATTCATGAGAGAAAACCCATGTAATTTTTGTGTGCCATTTGTGTGCCTTTTCTTCGACTTGAAGTGAGGCGTTTTAATTTGATTTTTAAAAATAACTATTATATAAATTTCTTTTTATCAGAATTTCTTTCAACCGGGTTTAAAATTTTCCGTGTAGAAAATCTTCCTAGTAATAAAAGTAAGGTTGAATGGAATTCTGCTTAACATGAATACGTGTTTATATTTCTGTATTTATTGTTTTATTTATGCATTGAAAGTTCTGTATTTGAAATTGCATTTTGTGTTAAACTCAAATTTAAGAAAACTGAAACGTGTTTTAATTTGTTTCATCCACGAAGCTAAATTTGCCATTTCTGTTCATTTTTCTCATTTCATTTCCAATTTATTATTTCCTTCCAAAACTTGTAAGAAATAAAATTAAAAGCTGTTTTTTTTTCTTCTAATTTTCTTTCAAATGACATTTTGTTTTTGTTTTTAACTGAAAAATTTGCTTCAATTTGTTTAATCCACAAATCAAAACCTGCTCAAAATCCACCCAAGTGTTATTTGAGTAATTATTCCTGTTACCAAAATGATACATCGAATAAACATTTAACCGGGCTTACAAAAATGAAAAAATTCACCTTCTTCACAATTCTTAAATTCAAAATGCTCGATTTTTGCATTTCGTATTACTTGAAAAGTTCGGAAATCATAAATCTCTCGCTTAATTTCCAATTTTATTACACTTTTAAAACCTTTACATAAATCTGTAAACCTCATGTGTTGTAAATGAACTGTAAAAACCTTAAAAATTAATAGACGATGTTTAAAATTGTAGTAATTTAACTTTATTAATTCATGATTAGTCTTTGATTATGTGTACAGTAGATAATAGTGCTATTGAGTGATGACTTGAGTCATGTAGCTGACGCTTGTTTCCTCACGGTGTACGGAGAGGTGCTGAAAGATAGAAGACACACTTGCTCGGTGCTTGAGTGGTTAGTGTAGACGTGCAAATCGAATGAACCTATGGAAAGAAGAATTTTAAAGTTGTTATCCAATTGTAGGGGCGTTTAAGAGGTTTTGTCGATTGATTGGATTTAATTTTCGTTCTTAAAACTGGTTTTTATGTTTTTACATTTTAAGTGCAGGAATAATGATTTTTTATTATACTCTTTCATAAAATACTTGTACAAAAAATCCACTCACCTTTAAGGTCGGAAAAAAAATTCAACCGTAGCCACGCAAGATAAATTCCTGCCCCGTCACTTAGCAACAGCGTGCCGCAGAGAAGCCGATCCCATATTGCAAAATGTACGTGTTATCTGTTCGAGAACGGCTTCGCTGCATCAGGCTGTTCGTTTTTCCCTCCATGGCATTTAATATTTACTAGCTCCATTTACACCCAGTTGATAAAATTGTGGGGTGTTGATATCAACGAATCTAACATAAGACATATGTTATTGTAATTTGTAAGTAGTATGTATCAACTACTACCTAGTAAATAGGTAATTCGTGTTGTAACAGTGGTCAAGAACAGGTCAGCTATTATAGTCATTGGAATTACAAGTGAGTTTTATTCTGGAACTTTTACGCAGGTGGCGCTGGAGGTACAGCGCTCGTGACAAGCTGTCAATCAAAACATCAGTAATGCAGTGAAGCAAAATCACAGCATCATTTCCCCATTAATGTTCCATCAATAAATAAATCAAACAATGCGATAAAATAAAATCAAAGTTAACAATAAACACATGAATCAATCATTACACTATAACAAATATGCGTTTACGTTTAGTTGACGACGTTTTGGCCGAAATTATGCTGGATACCCATCGAGTCGCATGTAAATAATCCCGTGCGTAAACGAGTTCTCCTGGTTCGAACGAGCGGTTTGTTTCGATCGTAGTCGGTTCCAGCATCAGACGTGGGTTGAGGAGGTGGAGGCGAGTTCTTAGCGTGCGTTGCAAAAACGCTTCAGCTGGCGAGGTCCGAGTGGTGACGTGCGACGTAGAACAGTAAGCGATCAGGAATTGACAGACAGCTTCTGAAAGGGTTAACTTTAAGTTAAAAAATTTCCCACTTGCGCCTTAAACGCCTTGACGATTCCCCCGACTGCTTCATTAGTGGCCGGATGGAATGGCGGCAAACGTGTGTGGCGGATCCCATTTTTAGCCATAAAATCAGTGAATTTGGCAGACGTAAGTAAAACGCCGTTGTCCGTATGGATGTGGATTGGCAGTCCATGGCGCTCAAACCTACATTTCAATACGTCTATAGTCACTTTGGCAGTCGTCGTCGACATTGCTCGAGCTTCGCACACCTTGGTCCGAGCATCCACGGCCAAAAGGAACGATTTGCCGGGAAAGGGACCCGCGAAGTCGAAGTGGACGCGCCCCCAAATCTCGTCTGGTATAGGCCAACGAATGTCAGACGTCCCGGGCGAATCAGCAAGTGCGCGTTGGCACACGTTGCAAGAACGAACCATCATCTCGACATCGCGATCGATGGAGGGCCACCAAACCGTCGCTCGAGCGAGCGATTTGGTGCGAACGATCCCGGAATGCCCGCATGCAATTCCGTCAAGACAGCACGACGAAGTTGCTCAGGAATCACCAGACGATCGGACAGGAACAGAAATGAATCGTGGGTAGAAAATGCGACTCTGTGCCTGTAAAATTGAATTAACTCGGGTGTTTTCGATCTCCACTAGCAGCTGACTTGTGTTCAACGAGGTTCTGTATTGCGCATGTGTAAATTTGAAGAAATGATGTTCAGACTTAGGAGATGAGGCTCGATTCATATCGATTTCTTATGGATATACCGTTACCGTACCATTTTCTTAAATGTTTTTCGCAATAAGCTTCCAAAGATATTCCAACTTTTCTCAATGCAACCACTCATTACTACGTCAACTATCACTTCATTTACATTTTTCAACTTGGCTTCCTGCATGTTAAACATTTTCTAAACACATTTCCTTTCCCCAGATGCCACCATTTATCCAATTAGCTATCATTATCCCATCCAGCGTCCAATTTTTGTATATCCAAACTAAAAAAAATAATAATAATAGTAAACTGCAATGCCCCTTGTGGTGACCCTGCGGGTGGTCGCCCCTCCAGTGGGCGCCATCCGCATGAGTCACTAGGAAAGGTCAGTTCCCTCGCGTTGGCTCCGCCTTCCCCCCCTGGGAAGCACGTGCCCCGAGGGGGTGAGGTGACGCGTGGCCGGCCCCCATTGGCCGAGCCAGGCCCCTCACCCTGGCCTATATCAGGTAGAGTTTCGCGCCCTAGAAGCAGAACTTACACAAACGACACCAAGAACACAGCAACTACCTCACCGTCAGGCCAACTTCAAATACAAGTTAGGATTGATCGAGGACCGCTGATTCCAGTGCAACTGTAACTCTCACGAATTTACACTGTGTGTTATTTCCCCGCAAAAGCAGGAAAATAACCCTTGTGGATTCACACCGAATAACCGACCCACGGTTATTTCATTACGAAGTGTCCGAGTGCCCTGTAAGAAACTCCACGTTTCTGGACAGAGCCTTGCGACGCTAAAACCAACCCCTAGACAACAGGCACGGATAGAAGTCTCGAAAGAGCATTCCACCGCGTCCGTGAACGACGAATCCGTGACGAATTTACGACAACTCGAGACGCCGCCTTTGTTCCGCCGACCACGCGGAACCGACGACGCCATCTTGGGAAATCCTTTGTTCGACTCTGACCAAGTCGACTCTAGTTTTATACTGAGTGTATTTTAAGGCTTACGCCTATTGAATAAACCTGTTTGTTCATTTACATATACTTAGTATTCATTTGGGTAATTTACATATTTAGTAGGATCACAGGTAAAGTAATACACGTCAGCTCTTTAAACCTATCAGCAGGTAGGACGCGACACCCTTTCTTTCACTTCATTTTCCTGCAACTGTTTTTCATATTTAATTAGTACATTTCAGTGTATTTATTAATTTGTTTGAAGAAGAAATTTGTATTTTTACGAAATTCGAATTTATTTTATTTTTAAATAGATATTTACTATTTATTTTAAATATAAAACAATTTTCCTAAAAAATATATTCAAAATGGCGCCTTATTCGAACGGGATTACGTCCGTTTGGTCAGATTTGTAACCAATATTATCGCAATTAATGAGCGTGTAATGTTGATTATCCCTCAGTATCGTCCTCTTGACAAGATAGTCACAGTTAATGCTCAAAAGATGGCTCTACGTGTTTAGTCATTCTTGACTACCCACAATTCCCTTATCCGCTCATGTTGCGCGAGCTTTTACAGTTGAGACAAATGGAGAATCGTTAGGCTTATTTGAATTCAACGAATTGAGGTACGTAAGACATGCCACTAAACAAATTAGGACATGGAGACTTATTTTTCACTATTTTATGATCTGTTAAGTGTTGAAGACTGTCCAAATATCTACGGGACATTGAATTTCTTGTAGGTTGAGAGGGCATTCATTTTACGTGTAATCAGCGACTTCTGCCAGCAGAAAGTGAGCGCCAGACGCCGAAACAATATTGACCGACCTAGCTATAAATCCCGTTATTATTCTATTTAAAATGGAAAGAAAAAACAAGGATTACAGTTGCAATTTGTGCGACTATTCGTGTTCATCTTATTATCTCTTGAAACATCACATGCTCAAACACACTGGAGAAAAGCCTTTCCAATGTCAAACATGTTCACTTTCCTTTCGGCTGAAACAACGCATGATTGTCCACATGAGAATTCATACGGGAGAAAAACCATTCAAGTGCCATTTGTGTGATTATTCTAGCAGTGAATATGGAAATTTAAAGAGACATTTATTAATCCATACTGGAGAAAAACCTTTCAAGTGCCATTTTTGTGATTATTCCAGCAGTCAAAGTGGAAATCTAAAAACACATTTATTAATCCATACTGGAGAAAAACCATTCACGTGCCATTTGTGTGATTATTCCTGTACTACAAGTAGTAGTTTAAAAAAGCACTTGTTAACCCATACTGGAGAAAAACCATTCAAGTGCAATTTGTGTGATTATTCCTGCAGTCAAAGTGAATCTCTAAAAAAACATTTATTAACCCATACTGGAGAAAAACCATTCAAGTGCCATTTCTGTGATTATTCTAGCAGTCAAAGTGGATCTCTAAAAACACATTTATTAATCCATACTCGAAAAAAGCCATTTAAGTGCCCTTTGTGTGCTTATTCTTGTATTCGAAATGATACTTTTAAAAAACATTTATCAAAGCATACAAAGTAATAATCACATTGTTCATTCAGTTCATAATTCTGTAATACTAATTTTATTTAAACGACATTTTGTTGATGTTTTCAACTCAAAAAATTTGTTTCAATTTCTTTCATCCGCAAATCAAAACCTGCTACTTGCTGTGATTGTATATTTTTCTCGTTTTATTTCCGATTTTTTATCGTGAGCGACACACAAACAACCTGTGGTTTATCTTGGAATCGAAATGGGAATTTGAAAATTTATTTAAAAATTCATATCAGAGAAAAACCATGTAATTTTTGTCTGCCATTTGTGTGTCTTCTCTTCGACTCGAAGTGATGATTTAAATAAACATTTATTAACCTACACGAGAGAAAACAATTCAAGTGCTATTTGTGTGCATATTCCTGTATTCTGAAATTCAAAACGGTTTAATTTCTGTTTTTATTGGTGCATTAAGGCATTTCAATTTGATTTCTAAAAATAACTATTATAAATTATAAACATTTTTTATCAGAATTCCTTTCAACCGGGTCGAAAATTTTCCCGGTAAAAGTATTACTGGTAAAAATAAAAAATAAGGTTGAATGGAATCCTGCTTGCCATGAATACGTGTTATTATTTCTGCATTTCTGTATTTATTTCTCCATTCATTTATTTGTTTCTGCCTTTATTTATTTATTTCTGCATTGAAAGTTCTGTATTTGAAATTGCATTTTGCGTTCAACTCAAATTTAAGAAAACTGAAATTTGTTTTAATTTGTTTCATCCATGAAACAAAATCTGCCGTTTCTGTACATCTTTCTCATTTCATTTCCAATTTATTATTTCTCCCCAAAACTTGTAAGAAATGAAATTAAAAGCTGTTTTATTTTTCTTCTAATTTTATTTCAAATGACATTTTGTTTTTGTGTTTAACTCAAAAATTTGCTTCAATTTGTTTAATCCACTCTGCTTCAAGCCTGATGCGCATATGCAGACGACATTTTTGTTACGCCTGCGCAAAAATACCCATACAGAACTGTTGACGTAGGTTATACAGAACTGATGATGTACTGTATTTGGTTATAATTTATTTCTGAGCATGTGCAATGAGTACATTGTATTTGACGACAAATTTTCCTTCAAAGAATAGCTTCTTCATCAGCTGCAATTCCAACAAGCAATCAAGCATGAAATCGTTTTTATCTTCTTCGGACATTAAACGAACGAAAGGATTAATTGCTTCCACAAAGTTTGAAAAAGATAAATAAACAAATCAAGTAGTGGATTAATCCATTCAAATTAAAAATGTCTTACTCCGAAAATGATAGAGATTTTTGTAATCGTAACTGAATTCTGGTGCCGCACATTTCAAAACATGAAAACCGCAATTTTCGAGCGTTGATCTGAAATCGGTTGCGGTTGCGGTTGCTTTTCTGGTGGACCGGTATAAATCTTTCCCAGTACTTAAAAAAAAAACGAATAAACATACTTGTGCAACGCGCCAGACTCTCTTGCTGTACATTCATGTAAGGCACCCATCTCTGATTCTTAGCAATCCGCTCGTACATTTCGTAAATTGGACATTGAGCAATAAAAAGGAGCAAACACGACCCGCTCGGCCGAAGCAAATTGTACAAATTACCGTACTCACAGCTTTTCTAAAAATACATCAAAATCAAAGATTAAAAAGAAAAACACTAGATAATTTTAAATTCTAAAACCCTACCTCTGGTTTGGAATCCAATGGAAGTAGAAGAAGATGACTGTTCAATATGTTCACCATAGTGCCCATTCAACACATGATTTGCGGTCTTTTAGCTGAAGTTCTGCAATTATTTTATTAAAATTTCCAGTCATTTGTCAGCAATTTCGCTTTGAATAACAAAGAAAAAATGGGGCACGTGTAAATTAGAAACTCTCAATGCTATTTTTTCCCATAATAATTTTCATTTGATATTCGCAATTCCGCCCACGACAAAGTGAAAATTTCATGCTCCAAGGTTATGATTAAAGCAATCGACATTGAACCTAACCCTGGTCAGTCTACAACAAATGCAGTGGACAACCATCACAAGTTTGCCATTTACTCCGATAAACTCGCATAATTTTTATATTTGTTTATTTGGCGATTTGTTTTCTGTTTATTATTTATACTATAACTTTTCAAAGTATATTGCACATAAAATCTGCATTCTACATCTTCAGAGATTGAATTAGAATGGTCAAACAGCATTAAACACAATGTTTCAACCAGTACAACTCGATGCGCATCCATGAATTAGGCATTCATTTTACAAATCAAAGGTCAAGCACAAAAGAAGAAACTAATGATTTCAAGCTGCGGTGTTGACTAAAGCAGGTGATATTTAATGGTAATAAAAATTGTTTTTGAGAACAAGAATTAATTAGGAACTTCTGTAAACCTGCCCTGAAGTCTCCTGGGATTCCGTAGAACGGGAGGTGGAATGTAAACTCAGCTGACTGTGAGTGAAGCGAAGTTTGCGTAGCGAATGATATGATAGCTGCGTGTCATTCCACCGACGGTTCGAAGGATTCACAGGACCCACCCTACTCCCACCCGTTTATTGTTTTGTGAGAACTTGAGTGTTGTTTCTTAAAACAAAACAAAAAAGACTCAAAAATAACACAAAAAAAATTAAAAGTTACATATAAACAGCACAAAATAAAAAAAATTCCGCCGCAGACAGAACGAATCCAGCAATGTCTATCCGGAATTAACCTTCATTTAGGCGAATGCTAGCTTGTTCTGCTAGATTTTTATTATTTATTTTAAATGTAAAACAATTTTCCCTAAAAGTATATTCAAATCGGCGCCTGATTCAAACGGGATTATGTCCGTTTGGTCAGATTTGTAACCAATATTATCGCAGCTAATGAGCGTGTAGTGTTGATTATTATCCCACACTATCGTCCTCTTGACAAGATAGTCACAATTAACGCTCAAGAGATGGCTCTATATGTTCAGTCATTCTTGACTACCCACAATTCCCTGATCCGCTCATGTTGCGCGCGCTTTAACAGTTGAGACAATTGGAGAATCGTTAGGCTTATTTGTATTCTACGAATTGAGGTAAGAGATGCCATTAAAGAAATTAGGACATGGAAATTTACTTTTCACTGTTTTACGATCTGTTAGTTCTTGAAGACTGTCCAAATATCTATGGAACATTGAATTTCTTGTGGGTTGAGAGTGCATCCATTTTCCGTGTGATCAGCGATTTCTGCCAGCAGAAAGTGAGCGTCAGTCGCCGAAACAAACATTGACCGACCTTGCTATTTAAAATGGATAGAAAAAAGATGGATTACAGTTGCAATTTGTGCGACTATTCGTGTTCATCTTATTATCTTTTGAAACATCACATGCTCAAACACACTGGTGAAAAGCCTTACCAATGTCAAACATGTTCACTTTCTTTTCGGCTTAAACAACGCATGATTGTCCATACGAGAATTCATACTGGAGAAAAACCATTCAAGTGCCATTTGTGTGATTATTGCAGCAGTGAAAGTTGAGCTCTTAAAAAACATTTATTAATCCATAGTGGAGAAAAACCATTCAAGTGTCATTTGTGTGATTATTCCTGCAATCAAAGTGGAGCTCTAAAAAAACATTTATTAATCCATAGTGGAGAAAAACCATTCAAGTGTCATTTGTGTGATTATTCCTGTACTACAAATAATAGTTTAAAAATGCATTTGTTAACCCATAGTGGGGAAAAACCATTCAAGTACCATTTGTGTGATTATTCCTGTACTACAAATAATAGTTTAAAAATGCATTTGTTAACCCATAGTGGGGAAAAACCATTCAAGTGCCATTTGTGTGATTATTCCTGTACTACAAATAGTAATTTAAAAATGCACTTATTAACCCATAGTGGAGAAAAACCATTCAAGTGCCATTTGTGTGCTTATTCCTGTACTTCAAATAGTAATTTAAAAATGCATTTGTTAACCCATAGTGGAGAAAAACCATTCAAGTGCAATTTGTGTGATTATTCCTGCAATCAAAATGGAGCTCTAAAAAAACATTTATTAATCCATAGTGGAGAAAAGCCATTCAAGTGTCATTTGTGTGATTATTCCTGCAATCAAAGTGGAGCTCTAAAAAAACATTTATTAATCCATAGTGGAGAAAAACCATTCAAGTGTCAGTAGTGGGTTTATGGGGATCCTGGGCCAGTGGTTGGTGGTGAGGGGGGGGGGGGGTGGGGGTGGTGAGGGTTAAGTGGGGGGAGAGATAAGGGGAGGGGAAGATAAGGGGAGGGGGAGATAAGAGGAGGGGGAGATAAGGAGAGGGGGAGATAAGGGGAGAGCTAAGTGGGGGTGACTAATTGCTTCAATCAATTAGATCATTAGATCATTGTGTCTTAGTCTATTATTTGTTATTGTTGTTTTACTTTACTTAAGTGCCTCGTTGTTTTTCTCAAAATTCAAAGGACCCTTAGGTTACTATTAACTAAAGGCAGGATATTATTGGCTAGTCATCTTTGATCTCTTGGAATTATCAATCAATTAGTCTTATCATTTGATCTTTGTATCCTAGACTGTTATTTGTTATTGGTGTTTTTCTTTACTTAAGTGCCCTGTTGATGTTTTTCCCAAATTTTCAAAGGACCCTGGTATCATCATTCAATTAGACTTATCATTTGATCATTGTGTCCTAGACTATTATTTGTTATTGTTGTTTTTCTTTACTTATGTATCATGTTGTTGTTTTTCCTAAATTTTCAATGAACCCAAAGGCTACTTTAACCCAAAGGAGGGATATTATTGGCTTGACATCCTAACCAGTGAGAAACTAGTAATGTATATATACCTGCAATTTCCTACACACTTCTCTTCCCTTCTTCCATCGCATTTTGGGATACTCACCATTTCTTTCACAAACTAGCCATGTGTACTACTACAAGCAGCAGAATCCTCTCACTTGGTGGGGAGAATTATTGCCAAATCACCTCATTTTTGTCAACTGTTTTTATCCACCTGAGACGTTTTCAATCTTGCTCGAATGGAAAACTTTATCCTAGTTGTGAAGGTATGGCTATGAATACGTCATTATTTTATGATTTCGTGAACCATTGGGAGCAGATTTCAAGCGAACTTTCATCTATGAAAAACAATCCAATGAAAACATCATCATCTATTGACTGTGGTGGTGTATTAGTTAGCATAAGCAAGTCAAAAACTGCAGTTGTATCCATGAAGATATGGTGTTCTTGTATCCCAGGAATGTTTATTATTCTTCCTATTGATCAATGGCGTCAACTCTTGATGTATAAATCATATATATTTTCAACCATTGATGTGGCATTGGCAAAGCTGCAAGATTGTAACCCATTTGATGAGGAGGAAACACCTGCTGCAACTGGAATTGAAACTTCAACCACATCTCGTGTTTTCTGATGAAAATGATGAAGATTAGATTTCTACTTAATTTGTTATTTGTATTGATATAATGGAAATTGTATACTTTTTGTTTAGATTTTTTTGTACATATTTCTACTTTATATTAATTATAAGTTAGCGATAAAATTGCTTTATTTTCATTCTACCATTGAATTGGGGTTGTAGTCTCCTTTTTTTTTTTAACATAATAATGTATATCTCTTCCTTTGAAATACAGCATAAACTGTAATATCATGTATGCATATATTGTTTCTATGATTTCTCACTAGTAGGTGCGCGAGCAGCTTGAGGTTATGTGAATGAAAACGAGTAACCTGTGCAGCACTTACGTTGCATGAAGACTAATGAACTGCATGAGGAGTTTGAGCTGGTGTACCATTCACTGTGTTAACAGGAGTCCATAGCAATCTATTGTTACGCATCACATTTTGCTGAGAACACAACTACTTTCAAGTGAATATTGGAACTCTATTCAATTGGATCTAATCGAGCGGATCATACCCACCCAAACTCAACCCGTTGGTGTTATGATATTATGACACGACAACACATTGAACCTCTTCCTGATTCTACAGATGGTGAGTAATTTTAAATGAATCAAAAGTGCTTTAAAATAAATCAAAAGTGATTTAAAATGAATCAAAGTGATTTAAAATGAATCAAAGGTGATTTAAAATGAATCAAAAGCGATATAAATTGAATCAAAATATGATCAAAACTCATTCAAAATGAATCAAAATATGATCAAAACTCAATCTTAATGAATCAAAATGAATAAAAAAAAAAAGAATGAAAATTTTGAATGAAACAAATACTTAATCAAAATGAATCAAAAATGATTCAAAACTTAAACAAAAGAAATCAAAACTTAATCAAATGAATCAAAATCAATCAAAACTGATTCAAAACGAAATCAAAATGAATCAAAGTGATTTCAAATGAATCAAAAGTGATTTAAAATTTATCAAAACTTAATCAAAATATATCAAAACTTAATGAAATGAAATCAAAACTTAATGAAATCAAATCAAAACTTAATGAAATGAAATCAAAACTTAATGAAATGAAATCAAAACTTAAACAAAAGAAATCAAAACTTAATCAAACTGAATCAAAATTGTTTCAAAACTTTATCAAAATGAAACAAAACTGATTCAAAACTTAATCAAAATGAATCAAAAATGTTTCAAAACTTAATCAAAATCAATCAAAACTGATTCAAAACAAAATCAAATTGAATCAAAGTGATTTCAAATAAATCAAAAGTGATTTAAAATTTATCAAAACTTAATCAAAATATATCAAAACTTAATGAAATGAAATCAAAACTTAATGAAATGAAATCAAAACTTAATGAAATGAAATCAAAACTTAATGAAATGAAATCAAAACTTAAACAAAAGAAATCAAAACTTAATCAAACTGAATCAAAATTGTTTCAAAACTTTATCAAAATGAAACAAAACTGATTCAAAACTTCAAAACTTAAACAAAAGAAATCAAAACTTAATCAAACTGAATCAAAATTGTTTCAAAACTTTATCAAAATGAAACAAAACTGATTCAAAACTTAATCAAAATGAATCAAAAAATGTTTCAAAACTTAATCAAAATCAATCAAAACTGATTCAAAACGAAATCAAATTGAATCAAAGTGATTTCAAATGAATCAAAAGTGATTTAAAATTTATCAAAACTTAATCAAAATATATCAAAACTTAATGAAATGAAATCAAAACTTAATGAAATGAAATCAAAACTTAATGAAATGAAATCAAAACTTAATGAAATGAAATCAAAACTTAAACAAAAGAAATCAAAAACTTAATCAAACTGAATCAAAATTGTTTCAAAACTTTATCAAAATGAAACAAAACTGATTCAAAACTTAATCAAAATGAATCAAAAAATGTTTCAAAACTTAATCAAAATCAATCAAAACTGATTCAAAACGAAATCAAATTGAATCAAAGTGATTTCAAATGAATCAAAAGTGATTTAAAATTTATCAAAACTTAATCAAAATATATCAAAACTTAATGAAATCAAATCAAAACTTAATGAAATCAAATCAAAACTTAATGAAATCAAATCAAAACTTAAACAAAATAAATCAAAACTAAATCCAAATGAAATCAAAACTAAATCTAAATGAAATCAAAACTAAATCCAAATGAAATCAAAACTAAATCCAAATAAAATCAAAACTAAATCCAAATGAAATCAAAACTAAATCAAAATGAAATCAAAACTTAAACAAATAAAATCAAAACTTAATCAAAATAAATCAAATAAATAAAAAAGGAATCAAAATTTCAAATGAAACAAATACTTAATCAAAATAAATAAAAAAAAAAAAATGAAATCAAAACTTAAACAAATGAAATCAAAACTAAATCCAAATGGAATCAAAACTTAATCAAAATGAAATCAAATCACATTCAAAACTAAATCCAAATGATATCAAAACTTAAACAAATAAAATCAAAAACTTAAACAAATGAAATCAAAACTTAAACAAATGAAATTAAAACTTAAACAAATGAAATCAAAACTTAAACAAATGAAATCAAAACTTAAACAAATGAAATCAAAACTAAAACAAAATAAATCAAAACTTAATCAAAACTTAATCCAAATGAAGTCAAATCTCAATCAAAACTGAATCGAAATGAAATCAAAACTCATTCAAAACTTAATCGTAATGATACAAATACTCAATCAAAACTTAATCAAAATGAAACAAAATGAATCAAAACTAATTCAAAACTTAATCAAAATGAATCAAAAATGATTCAAAACTTAAACAAAATAAATCAAAACTTAATCAAATGAAATCAAAACTCAATCAAAACTTTAATTGAAATGAAACAAATACTTAATCAAAACTTAATCAAAATGAAAACAAATCTCAATCAAAACTTAATCGAAATGAAATCAAAACTGAATCAAAACTTAATTGTAATGAAACAAATACTTAATCAAATGAATCAAAACTGATTCCAAAACTTAATCGAATGTTTCAAAACTTAATCAAAAATGATTCAACATTTATTCAAAATGAAGCAAATACTTAATCAATTTTTACTTCATAATTTATAGATTAAACTGATAATTTGTTGATTTCTCTTAGATTTGATTGAAATGTCACTCAGAACTTTCACTGCTGGGAAATAATGATTAAAAATAAAAGTAAAAAAATAAAAAAAAATAAAAAAAAATAAATAATGGATTTTAAAATAACAAAATTTATTTTTTATAATTTTTACCATGCTTTGCGACAATGGGGACATTTATGAACAAACTTCCCCCATTCTCTTATACAAATGTGGTGAAAAGTATGTCCACACCCTAACATATTAACATTTTCTCCTATACAAATTACATTACTACAAATGATACAATCCTTGTTAATATCCTCCAAAAGTATTTCTGGAATTAGTTGCACTGCAGGTGGAACTGCTACATCTGCGGGTGGAGGTAGTATTTCTGCTAATGGAGCTGCTACATCTGGTGGAGGTAGTATGTTTGCTGCTTGAGGTCCTACATCTGCTGGTGGTTGCAGATATCGCAACATTTGTTGCTGCTCACTCATTATCAACTCCAATGTCTGAATGTGATTTTGGAGTGATTGAATATGTTCACGCATATTTTCGTTTTCCTCATTTTGCTGCTGTATGTATTGGAAAACATACCGGAGCTCGCCTGGTCTTGGGATATTCATCATCTGTTGCGGTGGTAGTAATGGTGGAGAATTTGCTGCACGTTTTTCTTCCATTATTTCTTCTGTGTGTTCGAATATTTGAAGTGGTGCTCTCTATGTCAAGTTTGTCTATGCTGTAGAGTCTTTAAGTAAACCCTTTTATACCTACTCTTGCTGTAAGATCACCTGACACCACCACCACCATTATTCATATTGTTTTGTATGTAGTTGTCATCATTTTCCATTGTTTTCAAAGAATGTGCACTCTATTTTTAAACAAAGTTGTTTTTCACAATTGTAGTCCCCCTTAATGACTTTCAGGTGCATGTTTACGTGAAACTATCACCATTATTCAGTGTACATTAGGTCTAGTTTTTAACATTTTCCTTGTTTTCAAAAATAAAAGTCAACTCTATTTTTAAACAACTTTGTTTTTTACATATATATATATATATAGTACTCCTTATTTTACTTGAAGAGTTTCTTTAGATTTGTTTGAAATGTCTCTCAGAACTCTCTCTAATGACAAACCCAAACTAATCCATTAAATTAATTTATTATTTTCCTTCATCAATTAATAATTTTTTCTTTCTTTTATCGTTTTTTCTCATTTTTCAACTTTCCTTCAAACAACTTCTAAATTCCACCTACATTTTAAATAACTGAATTTTACAAAGAAACTAAATTTTTTTTTTAAATAAATTATACAAAAAGTAACTAAATTTTTAACTAATTTATAGAAGTTTATAGAAACTAAATTCATAAAACTTTTAAAACCTTTAATTTGCAACAATGTCAGCCTCCAATTATTGAGAATGTGCAGTGATTTTATGACGACAAGTGTTGCGGTGATATCATTTTTAGATCTCTACAGATTTTTTTAATTGTATAAAATTAATTATCAAGAACTATAAAGGTGTTCTCTAGATATTATAGAAAAAATCAGATAAATCTTCCTTAAAAAAAAAAAAAAAATGCAAATCCTCACTCTTATTTCATCTCATTTATTTTTTTTTTTTAAAGATAAATGGATAACTCAGAGAGAAAAAAAGTACACACATAATTTTCAAACAATACAATTATTTAAAGCATCACACAAAAAAAAAAAATGATTCAGTTATCCGGGAATATTTCCTTTGGGTGGGGCCAAGGAATAAAAGTAGTTGATGACATTTCTTTCTCCATCAGAGGTAATACTGCTTCAGGGGCATTCCCGCAAATGCTTTCATCACTTGAAGTCGAGAAAGTAACATCTAAGGAGAAAAAACAAAGAGAAATTAAAAAAAAAAAATAATAATAATAATAATAATATTAATAATTTTAAATGCTGACAGAAAATGTTTTACTTACACCCCATTGCATATCCAAATATCATTATAAAAAAAGAAATAATGGTCATTAAAAGCCATCTCCTCTTGTTGAAAAAAATTGAGCAAGTCTAAACATTTTAAAAAAATAATAATAATAATAATAATAATAATTAAAATTCATTGTCTTAGAATTAGTAAAATATCTCACCATCATGCTAATTTTCCTCATAATTTCATTAGAAGAAACTTGTTCATCTTCACTCCTTTCAAATTGAGAGAGATTTACCTGAACAGCAATTTCAACCATGTCTGATGCATAAAGTTTTAACTATTAGTTTCACTTTTCTAAAATAACACAGAAAATACAGGAAAGGTGGGTTAAATATAGAAAAAAAAAAGGGGAGAAATAAAACTTTTATTGATGGAGTAATCTGGTGGTGAAATTCACTTCCACTTTTATTTTTATTTTTTTTTTTTTTTTTTTACAAAATTCAGAATATTTCATCTAAAATCATCCAAATATGATAAAATTTCGTAATATTTCATCTATTTTCAACTAATTATAATAAAAATCGTAATATTTTATGTAATTCCATCCAAAATTTGATAAAGCTCATAATATTTTTTCTAATTTCAACTGAAATATGATGCAATTATGGAATATTTTATGAAATTTCAACTGAAATAATTTTTTTTTTAAACATAAAATTTTATTCATTTCTTTACATTTAACAAATTTTATCACCAATGATTTCTACACAAGGAGCATTTGCGAGTATTACATCTCCATTCCACTATGAATTTGCAAAAACATCCCCTTTGAAGATTGAAAACACCCCTCTGCCCCGCACATAAAAAATAATTTCAAGTTTAAAGCAATGCGGGGCAGAGGTGGTGTTTTCAAACTTCAAAGAGGGATGTTTTTGCAAATTCATAGTGGAATGGAGATGTAATACTCGTAAATGCTCCTTGTGTAGAAATCATTGGTGATAAAATTTGTTAAATGTAAAGAAATGAATAAAATTTTATGTTTAAAAAAAAAATTATTTCAGTTGAAATTTCATAAAATATTCCATAATTGCATCATATTTCAGTTGAAATTAGAAAAAATATTATGAGCTTTATCAAATTTTGGATGGAATTACATAAAATATTACGATTTTTATTATAATTAGTTGAAAATAGATGAAATATTACGAAATTTTATCATATTTGGATGATTTTAGATGAAATATTCTGAATTTTGTAAAAAAAAAAAAAAAAAAAATAAAAATAAAAGTGGAAGTGAATTTCACCACCAGATTACTCCATCAATAAAAGTTTTATTTCTCCCCTTTTTTTTTTCTATATTTAACCCACCTTTCCTGTATTTCCTGTGTTATTTTAGAAAAGTGAAACTAATAGTTAAAACTTTATGCATCAGACATGGTTGAAATTGCTGTTCAGGTAAATCTCTCTCAATTTGAAAGGAGTGAAGATGAACAAGTTTCTTCTAATGAAATTATGAGGAAAATTAGCATGATGGTGAGATATTTTACTAATTCTAAGACAATGAATTTTAATTATTATTATTATTATTATTATTATTTTTTTAAAATGTTTAGACTTGCTCAATTTTTTTCAACAAGAGGAGATGGCTTTTAATGACCATTATTTCTTTTTTTATAATGATATTTGGATATGCAATGGGGTGTAAGTAAAACATTTTCTGTCAGCATTTAAAATTATTAATATTATTATTATTATTATTATTTTTTTTTTTTAATTTCTCTTTGTTTTTTCTCCTTAGATGTTACTTTCTCGACTTCAAGTGATGAAAGCATTTGCGGGAATGCCCCTGAAGCAGTATTACCTCTGATGGAGAAAGAAATGTCATCAACTACTTTTATTCCTTGGCCCCACCCAAAGGAAATATTCCCGGATAACTGAATCATTTTTTTTTTTGTGTGATGCTTTAAATAATTGTATTGTTTGAAAATTATGTGTGTACTTTTTTTCTCTCTGAGTTATCCATTTATCTTTAAAAAAAAAAAATAAATGAGATGAAATAAGAGTGAGGATTTGCATTTTTTTTTTTTTTTTTAAGGAAGATTTATCTGATTTTTTCTATAATATCTAGAGAACACCTTTATAGTTCTTGATAATTAATTTTATACAATTAAAAAAATCTGTAGAGATCTAAAAATGATATCACCGCAACACTTGTCGTCATAAAATCACTGCACATTCTCAATAATTGGAGGCTGACATTGTTGCAAATTAAAGGTTTTAAAAGTTTTATGAATTTAGTTTCTATAAACTTCTATAAATTAGTTAAAAATTTAGTTACTTTTTGTATAATTTATTTAAAAAAAAAATTTAGTTTCTTTGTAAAATTCAGTTATTTAAAATGTAGGTGGAATTTAGAAGTTGTTTGAAGGAAAGTTGAAAAATGAGAAAAAACGATAAAAGAAAGAAAAAATTATTAATTGATGAAGGGAAATAATAAATTAATTTAATGGATTAGTTTGGGTTTGTCATTAGAGAGAGTTCTGAGAGACATTTCAAACAAATCTAAAGAAACTCTTCAAGTAAAATAAGGAGTACTATATATATATATATATGTAAAAAACAAAGTTGTTTAAAAATAGAGTTGACTTTTATTTTTGAAAACAAGGAAAATGTTAAAAACTAGACCTAATGTACACTGAATAATGGTGATAGTTTCACGTAAACATGCACCTGAAAGTCATTAAGGGGGACTACAATTGTGAAAAACAACTTTGTTTAAAAATAGAGTGCACATTCTTTGAAAACAATGGAAAATGATGACAACTACATACAAAACAATATGAATAATGGTGGTGGTGGTGTCAGGTGATCTTACAGCAAGAGTAGGTATAAAAGGGTTTACTTAAAGACTCTACAGCATAGACAAACTTGACATAGAGAGCACCACTTCAAATATTCGAACACACAGAAGAAATAATGGAAGAAAAACGTGCAGCAAATTCTCCACCATTACTATCACCGCAACAGATGATGAATATCCCAAGACCAGGCGAGCTCCGGTATGTTTTCCAATACATACAGCAGCAAAATGAGGAAAACGAAAATATGCGTGAACATATTCAATCACTCCAAAATCACATTCAGACATTGGAGTTGATAATGAGTGAGCAGCAACAAATGTTGCGATATCTGCAACCACCAGCAGATGTAGGACCTCAAGCAGCAAACATACTACCTCCACCAGATGTAGCAGCTCCATTAGCAGAAATACTACCTCCACCCGCAGATGTAGCAGTTCCACCTGCAGTGCAACTAATTCCAGAAATACTTTTGGAGGATATTAACAAGGATTGTATCATTTGTAGTAATGTAATTTGTATAGGAGAAAATGTTAATATGTTAGGGTGTGGACATACTTTTCACCACATTTGTATAAGAGAATGGGGGAAGTTTGTTCATAAATGTCCCCATTGTCGCAAAGCATGGTAAAAATTATAAAAAATAAATTTTGTTATTTTAAAATCCATTATTTATTTTTTTTTATTTTTTTTTATTTTTTTACTTTTATTTTTAATCATTATTTCCCAGCAGTGAAAGTTCTGAGTGACATTTCAATCAAATCTAAGAGAAATCAACAAATTATCAGTTTAATCTATAAATTATGAAGTAAAAATTGATTAAGTATTTGCTTCATTTTGAATAAATGTTGAATCATTTTTGATTAAGTTTTGAAACATTCGATTAAGTTTTGGAATCAGTTTTGATTCATTTGATTAAGTATTTGTTTCATTACAATTAAGTTTTGATTCAGTTTTGATTTCATTTCGATTAAGTTTTGATTGAGATTTGTTTTCATTTTGATTAAGTTTTGATTAAGTATTTGTTTCATTTCAATTAAAGTTTTGATTGAGTTTTGATTTCATTTGATTAAGTTTTGATTTATTTTGTTTAAGTTTTGAATCATTTTTGATTCATTTTGATTAAGTTTTGAATTAGTTTTGATTCATTTTGTTTCATTTTGATTAAGTTTTGATTGAGTATTTGTATCATTACGATTAAGTTTTGAATGAGTTTTGATTTCATTTCGATTCAGTTTTGATTGAGATTTGACTTCATTTGGATTAAGTTTTGATTAAGTTTTGATTTATTTTGTTTTAGTTTTGATTTCATTTGTTTAAGTTTTGATTTCATTTGTTTAAGTTTTGATTTCATTTGTTTAAGTTTTAATTTCATTTGTTTAAGTTTTGATTTCATTTGTTTAAGTTTTTGATTTTATTTGTTTAAGTTTTGATATCATTTGGATTTAGTTTTGAATGTGATTTGATTTCATTTTGATTAAGTTTTGATTCCATTTGGATTTAGTTTTGATTTCATTTGTTTAAGTTTTGATTTCATTTTTTTTTTTTTTATTTATTTTGATTAAGTATTTGTTTCATTTGAAATTTTGATTCCTTTTTTATTTATTTGATTTATTTTGATTAAGTTTTGATTTTATTTGTTTAAGTTTTGATTTCATTTTGATTTAGTTTTGATTTCATTTGGATTTAGTTTTGATTTTATTTGGATTTAGTTTTGATTTCATTTGGATTTAGTTTTGATTTCATTTAGATTTAGTTTTGATTTCATTTGGATTTAGTTTTGATTTATTTTGTTTAAGTTTTGATTTGATTTCATTAAGTTTTGATTTGATTTCATTAAGTTTTGATATATTTTGATTAAGTTTTGATAAATTTTAAATCACTTTTGATTCATTTGAAATCACTTTGATTCAATTTGATTTCGTTTTGAATCAGTTTTGATTGATTTTGATTAAGTTTTGAAACATTTTTTGATTCATTTTGATTAAGTTTTGAATCAGTTTTGTTTCATTTTGATAAAGTTTTGAAACAATTTTGATTCAGTTTGATTAAGTTTTTGATTTCTTTTGTTTAAGTTTTGATTTCATTTCATTAAGTTTTGATTTCATTTCATTAAGTTTTGATTTCATTTCATTAAGTTTTGATTTCATTTCATTAAGTTTTGATATATTTTGATTAAGTTTTGATAAATTTTAAATCACTTTTGATTCATTTGAAATCACTTTGATTCAATTTGATTTCGTTTTGAATCAGTTTTGATTGATTTTGATTAAGTTTTGAAACATTTTTTGATTCATTTTGATTAAGTTTTGAATCAGTTTTGTTTCATTTTGATAAAGTTTTGAAACAATTTTGATTCAGTTTGATTAAGTTTTGATTTCTTTTGTTTAAGTTTTGAAGTTTTGAATCAGTTTTGTTTCATTTTGATAAAGTTTTGAAACAATTTTGATTCAGTTTGATTAAGTTTTGATTTCTTTTGTTTAAGTTTTGATTTCATTTCATTAAGTTTTGATTTCATTTCATTAAGTTTTGATTTCATTTCATTAAGTTTTGATTTCATTTCATTAAGTTTTGATATATTTTGATTAAGTTTTGATAAATTTTAAATCACTTTTGATTTATTTGAAATCACTTTGATTCAATTTGATTTTGTTTTGAATCAGTTTTGATTGATTTTGATTAAGTTTTGAAACATTTTTGATTCATTTTGATTAAGTTTTGAATCAGTTTTGTTTCATTTTGATAAAGTTTTGAAACAATTTTGATTCAGTTTGATTAAGTTTTGATTTCTTTTGTTTAAGTTTTGATTTCATTTCATTAAGTTTTGATTTCATTTCATTAAGTTTTGATTTGATTTCATTAAGTTTTGATTTCATTTCATTAAGTTTTGATATATTTTGATTAAGTTTTGATAAATTTTAAATCACTTTTGATTCATTTGAAATCACTTTGATTCATTTTGATTTCGTTTTGAATCAGTTTTGATTGATTTTGATTCATTTGATTAAGTTTTGATTTCTTTTGTTTAAGTTTTGAATCATTTTTGATTCATTTTGATTAAGTATTTGTTTCATTCAAAATTTTCATTCTTTTTTTTTTTATTCATTTTGATTCATTAAGATTGAGTTTTGATCATATTTTGATTCATTTTGAATGAGTTTTGATCATATTTTGATTCAATTTATATCGCTTTTGATTCATTTTAAATCACCTTTGATTCATTTTAAATCACTTTGATTCATTTTAAATCACTTTTGATTTATTTTAAAGCACTTTTGATTCATTTAAAATTACTCACCATCTGTAGAATCAGGAAGAGGTTCAATGTGTTGTCGTGTCATAATATCATAACACCAACGGGTTGAGTTTGGGTGGGTATGATCCGCTCGATTAGATCCAATTGAATAGAGTTCCAATATTCACTTGAAAGTAGTTGTGTTCTCAGCAAAATGTGATGCGTAACAATAGATTGCTATGGACTCCTGTTAACACAGTGAATGGTACACCAGCTCAAACTCCTCATGCAGTTCATTAGTCTTCATGCAACGTAAGTGCTGCACAGGTTACTCGTTTTCATTCACATAACCTCAAGCTGCTCGCGCACCTACTAGTGAGAAATCATAGAAACAATATATGCATACATGATATTACAGTTTATGCTGTATTTCAAAGGAAGAGATATACATTATTATGTTAAAAAAAAAAAGGAGACTACAACCCCAATTCAATGGTAGAATGAAAATAAAGCAATTTTATCGCTAACTTATAATTAATATAAAGTAGAAATATGTACAAAAAAATCTAAACAAAAAGTATACAATTTCCATTATATCAATACAAATAACAAATTAAGTAGAAATCTAATCTTCATCATTTTCATCAGAAAACACGAGATGTGGTTGAAGTTTCAATTCCAGTTGCAGCAGGTGTTTCCTCCTCATCAAATGGGTTACAATCTTGCAGCTTTGCCAATGCCACATCAATGGTTGAAAATATATATGATTTATACATCAAGAGTTGACGCCATTGATCAATAGGAAGAATAATAAACATTCCTGGGATACAAGAACACCATATCTTCATGGATACAACTGCAGTTTTTGACTTGCTTATGCTAACTAATACACCACCACAGTCAATAGATGATGATGTTTTCATTGGATTGTTTTTCATAGATGAAAGTTCGCTTGAAATCTGCTCCCAATGGTTCACGAAATCATAAAATAATGACGTATTCATAGCCATACCTTCACAACTAGGATAAAGTTTTCCATTCGAGCAAGATTGAAAACGTCTCAGGTGGATAAAAACAGTTGACAAAAATGAGGTGATTTGGCAATAATTCTCCCCACCAAGTGAGAGGATTCTGCTGCTTGTAGTAGTACACATGGCTAGTTTGTGAAAGAAATGGTGAGTATCCCAAAATGCGATGGAAGAAGGGAAGAGAAGTGTGTAGGAAATTGCAGGTATATATACATTACTAGTTTCTCACTGGTTAGGATGTCAAGCCAATAATATCCCTCCTTTGGGTTAAAGTAGCCTTTGGGTTCATTGAAAATTTAGGAAAAACAACAACATGATACATAAGTAAAGAAAAACAACAATAACAAATAATAGTCTAGGACACAATGATCAAATGATAAGTCTAATTGAATGATGATACCAGGGTCCTTTGAAAATTTGGGAAAAACATCAACAGGGCACTTAAGTAAAGAAAAACACCAATAACAAATAACAGTCTAGGATACAAAGATCAAATGATAAGACTAATTGATTGATAATTCCAAGAGATCAAAGATGACTAGCCAATAATATCCTGCCTTTAGTTAATAGTAACCTAAGGGTCCTTTGAATTTTGAGAAAAACAACGAGGCACTTAAGTAAAGTAAAACAACAATAACAAATAATAGACTAAGACACAATGATCTAATGATCTAATTGATTGAAGCAATTAGTCACCCCCACTTAGCTCTCCCCTTATCTCCCCCTCTCCTTATCTCCCCCTCCTCTTATCTCCCCCTCCCCTTATCTTCCCCTCCCCTTATCTCTCCCCCCACTTAACCCTCACCACCCCCACCCCCCCCCCCCCTCACCACCAACCACTGGCCCAGGATCCCCATAAACCCACTACTAGTGTCATTTGTGTGATTATTCCTGTACTACAAATAATAGTTTAAAAATGCATTTGTTAACCCATAGTGGGGAAAAACCATTCAAGTGCCATTTGTGTGATTATTCCTGTACTACAAATAATAGTTTAAAAATGCATTTGTTAACCCATAGTGGGGAAAAACCATTCAAGTGCCATTTGTGTGATTATTCCTGTACTACAAATAGTAATTTAAAAATGCACTTATTAACCCATAGTGGAGAAAAACCATTCAAGTGCCATTTGTGTGCTTATTCCTGTACTTCAAATAGTAATTTAAAAATGCATTTGTTAACCCATAGTGGAGAAAAACCATTCAAGTGCAATTTGTGTGATTATTCCTGCAATCAAAGTGGAGCTCTAAAAAAACATTTATTAATCCATAGTGGAGAAAAGCCATTCAAGTGCCATTTATGTGATTACTCCTGTGCTATAAGTAGTAGTTTAAAAATGCACTTGTTAACCCATAGTGGAGAAAAACCATTCAAGTGTCATTTGTGTGATTATTCCTGTACTATAAATAATAGTTTAAAAATGCATTTGTTAACCCATAGTGGGGAAAAACCATTCAAGTGCCATTTGTGTGATTATTCCTGTACTACAAATAGTAATTTAAAAATGCACTTATTAACCCATAGTGGAGAAAAACCATTCAAGTGCCATTTGTGTGCTTATTCCTGTACTTCAAATAGTAATTTAAAAATGCATTTGTTAACCCATAGTGGGGAAAAACCATTCAAGTGTCATTTGTGTGATTATTCCTGTACTACAAATAATAGTTTAAAAATGCACTTGTTAACCCATAGTGGAGAAAAACCATTCAAGTGTCATTTGTGTGATTATTCCTGTACTATAAATAATAGTTTAAAAATGCATTTGTTAATCCATAGTGGAGAAAAACCATTCAAGTGCCATTTGTGTGATTATTCCAGCAGTCAAAGGGGAAATCTAAAAACACATTTATTAATCCATACTGGAGAAACACCATTCAAGTGCCATTTGTGTGATTATTCCAGCAGTCAAAGGGGAAATCTAAAAACACATTTATTAATCCATACTGGAGAAAGACCATTCAAGTGCCTTTTGTGTGATTATTCCTGTCCTTCAAACAGTAGTTTAAAAATGCATTTGTTAACGCATAGTGCAGAAAAACGCTTCGAGTGCCATTTGTGTGCTTATTATAGTAGTCAAAATGAGACTTTTAAAAAACATTTATCAAAGCATACAAAGTGAAAATCACATTTTTCATTAAGTTCATGATTTGTAATTCTGATTTTAATTCAAATGACATTTTGTTTTTGTTTTCAACTCAAAAATTTTGTTTCAATTTCTTTCATCCACAAATCAAAACCTGCTACTTGCTGTGTTTGTATATTTCTCTCGTTTCATATCCATTTTTTTATGGTGAGCGACACTCGAAAAACTTGTGGTTTATTTATTTATTTCTGTATTTATTTATTTATTCATTTATTTATTTATTTCTGCTTGTATTTATTTATTTCTGCTTGTATTTATTTATTTCTGCTTGTATTTATTTATTTCTGCTTGTATTTATTTATTTCTGCTTGTATTTATTTATTTCTGCTTGTATTTATTTATTTCTGCTTGTATTTATTTATTTCTGCTTGTATTTATTTATTTCTGCTTGTATTTATTTATTTCTGCTTGTATTTATTTATTTCTGCTTGTATTTATTTATTTCTGCTTGTATTTATTTATTTCTGCTTGTATTTATTTATTTCTGCTTGTATTTATTTATTTCTGCTTGTATTTGTCATGAACCGGTTGTTTCTGGTCTTTGAAACCGCGTTTGAAAGGCGCGCCAGTTACGATACAAGAGAGCCTGGTCCCGAATAAGGGCCCGGCAACGTTAAGCAGCCTGAAGTGTGGCGGCAAGCTTAACCCCCTATTCGATCATGTTACGAATTATTACCGAGTTTGTTGGAGCCTTAAAAATGGAAGAAGTAATGCTCACGTGCGGACTTAACAACGCAAACGTGGCTTAGGCTAATCTGGCAGGGACCCCTAATGGCGGAGCGGCCAGACCGAGCAAGCGCGCACTAATCGCGCGCAAAAGACGAAATAAACAACTCATTAGCTACTTGAATCTAACTTCTAGTCCTTCGGCACGTATCAGCGGCATAAAACACAAAAGAACATCGAAAGAAAAGGAATCAAAGATGACACGCGGAATTTAGACACGCGATATGATAATGTAAGTCCTCAAACAAGCAGAGTTAACTTGCATGGAGTTACTGCGAATTAACACAGGAAAAGTCGCCAAATGCACAACGGCCAGTTAAGGCACTTACGATAGCTCATGGTCTTACGCCTTCTGATCAGACTTGGCTAAAACAGCTCAGAAGTGAACTTGGGCCAAGTCCATCACAGAAAACGAGGGGAGAACCATGAGTCAAGCACGCGTAAGCCAATCAGGCGCGCTCGTGAATAATCATCGCGATGAGTCAGTCGCGAGTGACTAAACATTTAAATTAGATAGGATGAACTAAACGAAATTAGGAGGGGTAACAGTGGGAAATACTCAACATAGACCAGTCTGATGTGACTAAATTGAGCCACACCAGACCAAGTCAAGGGATAAACATGAATAGGAAATGAAGGTAGGACAAAACTGAAATTATATTTAGGCTTAGGATTTATTAAGAGTTTTAAACAATGGAACACACAACAATTTGGTGAGGATTACAAGCGCGTAAATGCCGGGCCGTGACACGCCCCTCGGACCAGAGTGTTTTTATTCTCTGTTTAGATCTGCAAAAAGAAATAAAAATACGATACGAAAAAATCAAATAACAATTGGAATAATTAATACACTACACTAATGAGGCGCGAGAACTTATCGCGTAAACTCATTAAATAACTAACGCGCGGACTAAACAACGCAAGCGTTAAGCGCTCTAAAAACTGAACAATAACAAGAAAAACTACTAGCATAAGCGCCAGGCCAAGAATGCGTTAATCGCATTAAATCACGCCATAAGGGCATCTCGACACTTATTAAACACTAGAAATGCACTACACTAAATATCAAAGACAAAATTCAAAGTCGCGTAAAGATTCAAACATCAGCGCGACAAAGAACACTAAAAATAAAACAATCACGATTCAGGAAAAGTCAATATCACTGGTATTGTTCAAAAGAAAAGTTCGCGTTCAACACTAACTTCGCGAAAAAAGTCACGTTCGGGAAAAAATGTCACTTACAAGGGCACAACACTCAGAACTCATAGCCCGTGATGGCCGTAATGAGTTCTTTCATCAGGCTGATGGCACGGTACGTCACGACATCCCCCAACTAGCGCTCCTTCCGCGGACGAAATTCGGTCAAAACGTTGGCGATCAGTCGTTGCAGGGTCATGATGTGCCCCTCTTCAAGAAGGTGCACAAGGGCCGCCATGCTTTCCGAAAGTCCAAGTTCGCGTTTGATAATTCCGTAGAAAAACTCGCGCCATCGGGTGAAATCTGCCTCCAAGTAGGTGTCGTTGCGCCATCGGGACGGGCCCTCCCACTCCAGGGTACCCATGGGAAAGATCGCATCAAAATGGGCACGCGCCATTATCGTCTCAAAATACAGCTCGAGCTCTCGCAGCGTCACAAAGTCGCGTTTCTTATGTTGATCACCCACCAGCCTTCGAACGGCAGCGGTCAAATCCTCGGGCTGAGTCGGAAAAGGCAAGTCACGCTGGGCTTGACGGCCAGTAAACAGTGGCAAAAGCTGTCGCCGCGGTCGGGAATCCTCATCGTCCGACTCTTCGCCCGCTGGCAAATACTCGACTCCTCGGCCGGCTTCAGTTAAACATACGCGGAGGTTGGGTAACTCACCCACGTAGTCCATTGAGTCCTCCATTTGTTCAAGGGAAGAATGAGGAATCATTCCCCTCGAACCAGCAACTTCTCGGCGACGCGCAGCCTCGTCGTGGCACCGGATGAGGTAGTCGAGGTCGCTCTCGGCCCAGTCGCGACGCAAACTGACACCAAATGGCGTCGCCATCTCATCCATCTTGCAGATCAACACACCAGCCGGCAACAAGGCCGTGGACAACGCAACCTCGTCAATCGGCGGCGGCAGCTCGGCCTCAATGGAAGGCTCAGCGGGCTCGAGGACCAACTCCAATATAGGAACAGGTCGAATCGCCGGCATCGCCGAAGAACCGGCGGCAGTAGCCGCATCACACGCAGCGATCTCCGTTCGCACAAAGCGATGAAAGTCCTGCAAATGCGCGATGTCCTGGAGTAAATTCTCATTACGCTCCTCGATTCCTCGGAGTCGGTCTCGTTCCTCATCGAATCGCGCCGCCCCCGTTGCAATAAAAGCGTTTGGATCATCGCGCTTTTTATGAGCCGTAGAATGGAGTCTCGGAGTCACGGACGGAAGCCTCTCTGCTCTTGGAGCCACCGGAGCTTCCCTCAACGCATAACGTCGAAAAAATGAGGGTAATGGCGGCGCCGTCACCCCAGATGCCAACACCAGGCACCCCAACGGTGGGTACTGCCAATTGTGCGGACGGAATCCAGCGCGAGCGGCCATCTGCATCGTATTCCTCCAGTACGCTTCATGTTGTATAACGAAGCGGTTACAATCAGAGGCGGAACCGAGTAAAGGCTGGAAAATCCTCGGGAGCACGTAACGCGAAATGTCCCGTCCATCCGCGATGGTCCGCCCCAAACACAGGGCCTGCACGCGCCGCATCCAAATCCGGAATTGAGCGCGTCTCAAATTCCCAAACCCTTCGCACACGAAACATTCTTCTGCACCATCGCGAAGGTGGCCCCAGCCCGAACACACCGGGCACAACTCTCGATTGGGGAAGGCCCGGCACATCGGGTGGTCGGGATGATAGTTTGGCATCAAGACCGGCCCTCGCTCAAATAATCCGGGCACTGGGTAGGAGCACACGTATCTCTCACGCGCCCGTCGCTGGCGGCGCGTTTCGACGGGTGTTTTGTTCTTGTGGCCCTTTCCACCACGCGACGGGGGCTTTGATCCGTTACCACGTCCGGTCATATCACAAATCTAGTCACTAAATCAGAAGTAACAAAAACAAATCAAAAAATCATACAAACAACAAATGACAAAAATTACACCACTCGAGCAAGAGTAAACAAAAAATACAAAACTAAACAGCTAATAACGCGGATTATAAAAAATTACGCGATACAATTCGAGTAACAGCTCGTAACTTAGCCAAAAAAGGTACTCGCAATTAAAAATCACTGATGTTATGAAAATTAGGAAACAAAGCGCGTGAAATGGGATCACGATCAAAATGAGCGAAATACCAATGCGCAATAACCCAAAACAAAAATTAAAAATAACAGAAAAAACATTAATCAAAAAATCTAATAACAATACAAAGTCTTCGCACAAATGTATAAAGTTCATCGTAACAATTAAACTCAATTAATGAGCGACACGCGAACGAACAAAGTCTATCGCGTAGCAAAGCAAAATGCACAAGCTCAAAAATTGGCTAAGTCCATCTATAGACATACGGGCACTTGACAAAGATGGACGACATCACGTGACCCGAAAGAAAAATCTAAGGCGTATGGCGACGCCATCTTGCATTTTGCAAATCAAAACTAATACATTCACGAAAAACACTAGAAAATTCTAAACACGCGTAAATTGTCATTAATTAGACTCTAAAACTAAATAAAACCATAAAATCAACGAGAAACTAACATAAACTTCTCCCCACTTCGCGTAGAGGCGCGTGGCGAGAAATAAATCAAATCACGGCACTCAAAAACACTTGTTTGCTCGAGCGGCGAAAAATTATCAAAAATCACTCAAAACTTCAATAAAACTCACGGTTAGTATTACTACAACAGTCAACGCGCCTTGGTGTGTTCCCACGCTCAGTTTCTCAGCACAAATCGCGTTCAAAATATCCCGAACGCGTGGAGACGATGTGCACCGTGTCAAGTCGCAAAAACAAGATGGCAGCCAGACACCAATTGACAAGTGACGTCACTGGTCAGATGACACTAGACACTCCGGCGCCATCTGTCGCAAACAAGACCACACACGCGCAACAGTCACCGAGCATGAAGAACAACACCAAGCGCTTACAAAATCAAAGTTAATGAAAACAAAGTCGCGTAAACACTCCGACGGGAAAAGAATGGAGTTTTGACCCCGCATTCCCCCTCGAAACGTCAGCGAATATCAACAATCAGTAAAAAACATTCCAAAACCAAATATTAGTGCAAAATACATCAAAAAACACAACAACACACTCATCCCAATGTAAACAAAAATCAACACGAACACCAAAACTCTTATAAAAATTGAAACAATGCTAAAAACGAATAAATATTAATAAACACTTTAAAAACATAAAAAGAAGGCTGTTATGGCGGATCCTCTTCCTGTTCACAATCATTATACCGAATATTGTTCTCGGCATAATAATTTATACAAATCTCACGTGATTCCGCACTGAATTTGTCCACTCGGGCGTGTATATCGTTCATATCCACCCGGGAAATAAAACTAGCGCCGCAACCGTATCCAACAGCACTCAGCACCTCCAGCGGGTCCGGAACATCCTCCGAGTCCTTCGCGTCTTCATCCGGGTCGCGATACCAATGTCGGAGGTCCACGATGTGGTAAGGTTGTGTAACACTTCCGTCCTCCTTCATCAGCAGCACGGTATTCGGTCCGATGATCCGGTGGATGATGTAAATCCCTTCGGTACGCTGCTGGAAACCCGCTGAAACCTGCTTGTCCGCCGACGACAAGATCCTGCTCCTCAGCGTGACCCAATCGCCAGGCTTGAAGTCATGGGGCCGCCGTTTCCGATCGTACCATCGCTTATGTCGCAGGTTCGCTATCTCCAAGTTCTTCCGCGCCTCGGCTCCGACGCGTAGCATGTATCGATGTAAATACCTCGCCTCATCCGGCGGGAGCGGATCCCCGTCGTCGGTGTCGCTGTCGAGGTCGCCTGGATAACGCGCTTCCTGTCCAACGATCATCATATACGGTGAGAACTTCAGCGATGTTTGATAGCTGGCGTTAATGGCCAAAATGAAGTAGCCAATATGACGGTCCCAATTCACGTGCTCGCCGATGTACGCGAGAATGCAGGTCTTCAATGACTGGTTCAGGCGCTCCGCCAAATTCCCTTGCGGATGATACACAGATATGTACTTATTTACAATGCCCATTCCCGCACAGTGCGCTTGAAAACGCGCAGAACGAAAAGTAGGCGCATTGTCACTAATTAAAGTCTTTGGGAAGGCCCAACGTTGCACAAATGCCTCAATTTGCGCAATTGTAGTTGGAACATCCGCTGCTTCGGTGAGACGGACATCAACCCATCTGCTGGCCGCATCCACCATCACGAACGCATAGCAGTTACCCTGGCTAGACTTCAACTTTTTCCCAAAGTAGTCGACGTAAATGGTTCTGAAACGACGGCGTGGTTTTGCCGTCTCCATTTCTCCCATTGGCAAACGCCGTTCGACCTTGGCTCTCTGGCATGGCCCGCATACCTTGATCCACTCCGCCACATCTTTCTTCATCCCTGGCCAAAAAACACGCGTCTTTAAACGCATCATGGTCTTTTCAATTCCGAGGTGGCCAGAAGTTGGCGGGAAGTGAAGGCAGTGAAAATAAATTTGTCTCAAAGGCTCTGGCAAGTAAATACGACGCGATTCAGCGCGTTGGCCAATTGTTACTGGCGGGTACCTACACAGAAGCCCATGATACAAAGCCATGTCAACAGATTGCTTTTTAATTTTCTCAGCCTCGTCTTCGTCAGGCGGCAAATGCCCAGTATCCAGATACATTATAATACCCTTCGCCCAACTATCAGCCAACTGAACTTCCCTCATTCTTTTCTGAGTTGGCAGAAGCTCGTAAGCCGGATGCTCAGCCGGTCGATCCTCATCCAGATCTTCGGATTCGTATGGCGAGACTTGGTCGTCCACCAAAGGTTGTTGAGTCTGCCCCAAACGCGTATTTGGTCGCGTCGGCAAAGGTGGCACCGTAGTCCGATATTCGTCGGAACTATGGTCACTCAAAAATCGCTCGCTACCAGATTTTCCTCTATTCGAAACTGGTGACGCTGGTGAAGACGAATGCTCACTTCTTGCAGGTGATACAATCTTTTTGGGTCTTCCAACTTTAGGTTTTTGTTTTGGTGGCCGTCCTCTTTTCCTTTTAGGCACAGGATCAGAAGGAACCACTTTGACCTTACAGGGCCTTCCAACACGCCTTTTTGGCGGCAAGGCAGCTGGAGGCG